>JARHVA010001287.1:2580000-2632500 GCA_037957365.1 Torreya grandis | reverse complement strand
GTGGATGATTTAAAAAAGCCCAAACTATAAGTCTGGTAAATGTATATTTTGTAATTAAATATAACTTAAAATTTTGGTAATATTGAGTAATTTAATCAAATCAACCTTTCAAAGGTGAACCAACTACTCTGGTAGATTATATCAATAACATTTTATATCAATTTCCCTTAGGTATTGTTGACCAAATTTGAATTTAGGTCAAATTTGGACCCATATAGGTAAAACACTTGGTTTATTATATGTTTTAGGGGTCTAACTCTTTTTCATAATCCATATTATAGTTCATTTGATGTTATCTAATGTATTTTTAGCCTTAGTCATGGTCTAATAAGTTTATTTGTCATTTTGGGTCATTTAGTGGGATTTTAGGGGTCATAAATGCAAGTGGAATGTTTCCCAAGGTGTCCAAGTGTCTTATTTTCCATATAAACATCCAATAGGTTATATTTCCTATCAATAATGTCAATTTAATTAGAATATTGTAGGTTATCTCACTGAAGATCAAGTAATCAACTAAAAAGAGTGAGTTTAGCACTTGTACAGCCCATGGGGAAAGGTGATACATGGGATAAGATCATGGAAGGACTCTTCATCTTCTTCACACTCACCTTAATTCTTTAAATTCTGTAGAAATTCCATTTTTAATCCAAAACCAATTTGCTTCTTTTTTGCCTTTTTAAACATACATAAGTGACTAGTAACTTTGTGCTTAATATAGATAACTCAAGAGATTTTAGGTAAAATTATTTTTTTAGGTGATATTACACTTATATACCTTCATTTACATATAAATATTTCAATAATTAATCAACTATGATTTATGAGTCATCCTTTACAAGCTGACTATGTTTTTATTCTCACTATTTCCTATAGCCTATAGGTTTTGCTCCATTTTGGTCAAGTCTGTACAAACCAATTGGTGATTTTGACTATAAAGAATTTTTTCTACCTTATAATATGATCTCCATACTTATTTTCATATTTCATGGTGTTTTTATGGGCAATTTATCTCATGTTGTAGGAAAGTGTTGCCATTATGAGGTTTTAGTCAATTATACCTTGTTCCAAAATGTTGGTCTTATACAAAGGTTTCATGTCAATGGATTATTATGTTACATAGGTATTAAGGAAATTTTAAAATCTCTTCCCATGTTTATTTCATCATATTATTCTTTGGGTAACTTTCAGTCTTGCCATTCATCTCAGTCAACTCTTTGCTCAATTTCATGTTGGAACACACATGTATAGAGCTTATTTCAGCTTGTTCATGGAGTTGTACTTAGGTTATATCAGTTTACCAAGTTAGTAATATCTATAAAAATATAATTTGGATGTTTGGGGAAGTGAAATTTTATGTGCAAGTTCATTCATTATATTAAACAACCATTAAATACCCCTGCCTACTTTGATCAGATGTCTGCAAGTGGTTTTAACATTATAATGGATGTTTTGGAACTTGTCTTCATACCTCCTTAATTTCCATAATGTATTTGAGGGTTTAAAATTAATTTTTAGTTTCTATTGAGACTATTCATACATTTTTTTGCTCCATTTTATGCTCTTACCTGCATACAACCCATATGCACACCTATAGGAGCCTTTGTTGACATCATTCTAAATTTGAAGAGTTGGGAGGTGTCTTAATATATTAGGATTTTTAAATATTTAATTTTGAGTTTTTAAATGGATATACAACCCATTTAAGGCATGTTATAATACACACTATCCATATATGCACCTTACTGCCTATATACACAAAAATAGCCACCTACAAGTGGTCCTTGATAGTAAGTTGAGGTGTCATGTGGGGAAATTAAAGGATAAATAATCCTTAATTGGATTTATATAATTTTTTTTATTATTTTATACTCATTTTATGTGTCAAATTAACAAGTAGAGGTTGGAAAACATGTTCTAAGGTCAAATGACTGTATACAAGGATCTTTTCCCTAAAGATGTAAAATAGAGGTCCAAGGCCTTTTGTTGTAAATAATATAATAGGTATACTAAAGTTTTTTATCCCTATAATTCCAAAGTATATCATCACTATCATTTTACAGGACCTCTACAGTAGATGGAGTAAAGGGAAAGTAGGGAAGACAAAAATTGAAGCCCAAACTAGCAAGACCACTACAGTATTGGAAGTTTGAATGACATTTAACATCCCAAAAGAAAATAATGCATTAAATGATGGATATATTAGTCCCATGGATTTATTTGTGAACAAAAAGGTAGGAAGACCACTAGTATGATGCTAGAGTATGGTGTTTCTTAGGGAAAATGTCCACCTACAACAAAATAAGTAGACAATGAAATAAAATTGGTGTTTTAGTGGTATTTTAGAAAATATAAGGTGAATTATAGTATAATAAAATAATATATGACTATAAATATTCAAGGTAGGTCCTCATATATCATGACCAAGTCTCAAATAATTAATTCATACCTCCAGGACTTAACGAAGGTAGGGTTCATAGTCATGATAGAGAAAACTCAGTTTGTGATCTCAAGGTGATTTAAAATAGGTTAAATGGAGGTTAAAATATTTATAAAATCATATTATCACCTCAATGAACTCTTGGAAATGATGAACAAGCCTATACAGAACTCTAAAAACCCTGTATACACCTATAGCAGGGTGTAATCTTGGTGAAGGTAAGAGGTGAACATGCTTAAGAGGTGGAATAGGGTTTGATAGTAAATTTAAAATGGTTTTTAATTTATTTATAAATTTTATTCACAAGATATATGACCCCTTTAAGATGATCACCTACTATTCCTATTGGTCAAAAGTAGCAATTCATACAGGTGAGCTAGGAAAATGATGTTGCTCAATGGGTAGAAATGAATAATCTAAGGGAGAGGAGTTATTTTATGTGAATTTAAAGATAATTTAGAATTAATTTAATTTTTATTATGTGTTTAAAAAACCTAAGAACATTGGAGTTAGCTTTGAGGGGTCATTCTTAGGAAGAGGTGAAAAATGCAGGAAAATAGTCCTTTTAGAGACCTTTTTTGGAAAAATGGAGTTAGTTAGATGTCTAATTGGAATAATACAGATAAAAAATTTGTTAAAAATTATAATTAATACCTTAAAAAATTCTTAAAATATTTAATTTTCCTTGGGGAAGAGGGATATACCTCATTGTTTTTATCTCAGAAGTCAGTTAGTTAAGAAAAATCAAGGTTTGGCAAAATGAGCTAATGAAGTCAAAATGGGAAAAAGGATTGATAGGAAGATTTGGAAACATCAATAAAAATATTTTGAGATTTATATAGGCTAAATATATGATACTAAGTACTAATTAAATATTATACTTCTCAAAATGATCAAAACACCCTTGCACACATTCCAACTAGATAAGTTCCTATTAGGCCTAATTGGTGATTAAGAGGAAGTGATGAAAAGGAGTGATTAGGAGGTTATGTGATGGTTTTTTAAATATTTAATGAATCAATAAAAAACATGAGACACCAACCTAACCATGAGATATCAGTCTAAATAGCCCAAACTAGCAAGGTGCATGCTAAGCCCATTAGGCCTTGAGGAGACCTTGAGCCAAATGGGGGTCCAACCTCACTTCTAATTCTTGGTGAGATATATATTTTATTTTATAATGTTTATGAGATTTATTTATACATTAATTATATTTTTTAATTCAAGGTAATCTATAGGATAGATACCTTTAGCTCAAAGACAGTCTAAACATGCAAGAAAGGTGGAACAAGCTCGATAGGATGATTCCAAATGCTCATATATTTTATGAGGATATTCATGGAGGAAAAATAAGTTTTTATTGGTTATTATGTTCCCATAAAATCATTTTTTTTTTTTTTTTTTTTAGTTCCAATGTTAGGTCTCTATGAACAAAGCTTAAGGAAGAAAACTATCTAAAACCCTCACTACACCCTTGGAAAGACCCAATTAGGAAAAGAAGGATAGAGATGAATATAAATGGGATGGAATGTAAATTAAATTAATTATATGTTTTATATGACTCTTTAGGACTCTTTCTCATCAAATTTTTTACTACCTTACCTATACAGACAGGGTACAAAATAGGTTCTTTTGATTTTTTTGTGTATTATGTAGGGTACAAGAGGTTTCAAGAGATGAATTAAAGTTTGGGGGAAATATTAGGAATTTAGATAACTCATTATTTCCATATAATTATTTGAATAAACTTCTAAGTGTTCAAATAATAGCTCTCATCTCAGCTGGTCAAAGCTGGCATAATGAACACAATGGTGAGAAGGGTGAAAACTCCAAGTGTGAACCTTTTTAAGGTATAACTAAGAATTATAAGGAAATTTAGAGTATTTATAAGTGTATTATACTCCATAATATATATTTTCATGGAAAACTAAAGATAAATTTTAGGCCAAGTGTGAGGGGTGACTAAAAAAGGAGTTTTTTATAATATATGCAGTGATAGCTTACTTCCAAGATATTCTTGATGAGTAGGACTATAACCAATGAATATAAAGGAATGTATGAAATACTTAACTCTAATTAAAATAATAATACCTATCCATAATCAGTTTTAGGATGTTCAAATAAGTCCAAATCATGAAGGTAGTTTTTTGAGCCAAGACAAGGAGTTTCATGCCACTCTTCATAAGCTTCATGACTTATATGGACACTTGGACTTCCTAAAATTTCATGGTTCACTTAAAATATATTTTTCATGAATATTTAACCTATTTTATTATCTTTATATTTGTCCAAGTTATATTTTTACTTCTATTGTCTCAACCCTCTTCTAAATGTTAGAAATAGTGACCATTTGGCTCTTTTGAGGAGCCTTCATTTGTTGATGGTGAAACCCTGGCCAATTTTGTACTTGAATGTCTCTTTAAGAAATAAAACAAGTTAATTTTTATACTTACATGTTTTATAATGGAGTTTTGTTTCAATCTTGTTGGTCTTGTCTAGTAGAAGATGATCTTTTCTAGGATGTTATCCTTGATTATTCACCAAGTATGTAGAAGATTAATTATTATAGGTCTTTGTTAGTTTTATATTTTAAGTTTATAAGTTTTTTATAATTTTTCAATGACTTTATTATCCTAAATAATCATTCATTACCCTCTTAAGTATCAAAATACCACTTGAACCTAGCATATGAAACATTGATGTAACAATCTATCTTGAGTTGTGGGTTTTGTGTGAAAGAAGCTTTATTTGCTCTAAGTAGTATAAATTTAGTAAATAGGGGAAATTAAATATTAGTGCATCACCTTTTGGTTTTATTAGTTTGTATTCTTAAAATTTTCACATAAATTTGATAGATAAAAAAGTACTTCAAAGAGTGCATCAAGGAAACTAGCCATTCTAGAGATTCATCTCACCAATTATTTACCCACAACAAGTGAGATGTTTCCATTATGCCACTTGGATGAGGAGAGCTAGGCATCTCCTCAAGGGGTGAAAATCCAAGTGAAAATATTTTTTAGCATTCCCAGATGGGATTTAAATCCTATAAGATTATCTAAGATTAGTGTTGATCTTGGCATATTTACAACTACAAGAACATCTACATTCAGTACTTGGTAGCTCCAATAAGTTTTCAACTCTTTTCTTACTAATCAGTCCTTAATTTATATGCTAAAGGTGACCACTAAGTCTGTTGCTAAAGGTATACCCTTTGATTTTGTGTAATTACCTTTATATTCTATCAAAAGATTCAAATTTGTGAATACTCATCCTTATTCAAGGGAGTTGGTGTTTAAGAAGTCCAATTTTCTACTTAATTCAGCCCCTAATATAAATAGTCTACTTTACAATATGGATATAAACCAACCTTTTTTAGCCTTCATGATATAATCTCTTTTGAATCTTGCCCAAATGACTAAATTCCTAGAGTATCCCTTAAGAGTGTCCCATCTTTTAGTGGAGAAGATCCTACTACTCCCATTAAGCACATTAGAAACATAACAAACTTGTACAATATCCATAATAACACTAAAGAGAATGTTTCCATTAGGTTATTGGCATTATATTTCAAATGGAAATATTTAGATTGGTATAGGACTCTACCTAAAAATTCCATTTCTTCATGGGATGAACTAGGAGATATATTGTCTAAGAGGTTGGAAGAGAAGAGTGACTATCTATCACTAGCTGAATAATTGACCACTATCAAGAGGGCTCCTCAAGAGTTTATGCAATATTTTAACTCTATATTTCAAAAAACATGGGATATGATCCTATCCCTTATGAGACCTACTCCAAATTATGCTTTCTTGTACTACCCAAAATCATTGAATAGTGATATAACCATGATGATCCAATCAATGGGTGGGAATACACTACCTGTTGCCTATGAGATAGCCATTAATGCTGAAAATTGTCTTTTTCAAGTAGGGAAGATTTATCCTATACCACCAATGTCATTGTTCCCTAATGTGTAGCCTCTTAGTCAAGTTGCATTACCTACCTTGGCTCCTTTTCCTAATAGTCAAGAAAATTCTACCCTTGCCCCTACCAATGAGATTCATGACGTCAAGATATTACTTTAAAGTATTAATAATGAATTGGTTTCTCTTAAAAGGCAAAAACCTCAAATTTTGAGTCCTTACCAATCCTACAATCAATTTTCACAATTAAATAGGCCTCCTTTTCAAGGTAATACTCAAGGAAAAGGTCAAATCACTCAATTTAGGCCTTACCAAAGTTACAATCCTAATTCCCCATCATCTTCTAAAGCTCTTATTCCCACTCAAAATAATGTTTTTCAATAACAACCATGCTATCCTTCCTATGACCAAAATCAAGACCAAGTTGCATATGCCAACGAAATGCATAATCAAGACATGAAAATACAAAGTAGTCAAGCACCTCAAGTTTCCACTTTTGAATTTCCAATGCAAAATAGAATGGAAAATGGACAAACACAATCTGATTCTACTCTTATAAATCATTTTGAGGGAGAGTTTTGTGCCATCAATCATTTGGGAAATTTAAGTAATATGAATGTTAGTGTATCCTCTAACACTAGGTCTAAGAAGAGGGCTACTAAAGAGACACAAGGAGAAACTCAAGGACCTATTTTGACTCTTACATCACCTCTAGTAGTATGTGGGTATAACTCAAATCCTAAGGTGTAGGATAATTAGAAATTTAAATCGTCAAAACTAGCTCCTACATATCCATCTTCACAAGCTACACTACAAGGTACTGGTACTTCCAAAAAGCTTTTCAATGTTATCAATCCTTCTATCAATGTGGTAGATCAAATGAATAAGTTACACATGAATATATTTAATTGTGGGATTCATTGACAATATCAAGATAAAAATATATCCTTCAAAAATAATTACTTGGATTAGGTAAATAAATTGGATCAACTAGGAATGAAAATGTTGTCTTAGTGAATGGAACTCAACCCATGGATGGACAAGTGAATAAAACTGATAAGACTCCTCCTTTTTATCTATCTTTGATCATTGGTGATTTCTTAGTTCATAATTGTATCATATATAGTGGTGTTCATACTTTAGTTATGCCCAAGTCAATAGTGGATAAATTAGGCCTCAAGTATGAACCAATGGCTAAACGAGTTCTACAATTGGATGGATCACTAGAAAAGACCTTGGGAGAAGTCAAGGATTTAAATTTTATTTTACATGTTTTTCCTACTTTTTATATTCCTCATGATGTGGTTATGGTAGATTTACCCCCATGATTTGTTCTTTATTTTTCAAGAGAGGTTACAACCAAGATAGGTGGATATTTGGCAGTCGATTGGTTCTATATGCTTTTTAGGAAAAAGTATGGTACTAAGGTGAAGATTAAATCAGAGCATATTCATCACAATAATTTAGATCCCTATATGCCTAAAGTTTCAAATGTCAATTATGTTATTCTTAATGAATAAGAGCTTCACATGGATCAATCTCCAACCTCTTCTCTTCAAGGATTTTTTATTTGTATCTAGATGAATGGGGAACTAAGAACTATGATCATGATCCTTACAAATTCATCTAGGAAGTTGGTCTTGGAGTATATTGAATTAATGAGGATGACTCTTTCATGCCAAACTTAATGAAGCTAAGTGAAAATATGGATGATTTATGGCAGCTATTATTTGACGGATTTAGAAGCAAGGTTGGAGCAGGTGGTGGAGAAATATTAGTTTCTCCATCCAAGGAAAGGTACTTCTCTACTTTCAAATTTAAATTCACTTGTAATTTTAATGTGGTATAATATGAAGCCCTCATTCATGGCCTTGAGTGGGCTAGGAAAATAGGTGTGAAAGAGTTGTAAGTGTATGGTGATAGTGAGTTAGTTGTGAACTAAGTAAGAGGCCAAAATATGACTAAGAACTCTTTGCTTAAGTCATATAATCATAGAGTGTGGGATCTTGTGGAAGATTTCCAAGCCTTCAATATACAATATATCCTAATAAAATATAATAATAATGTTGTTAGGTTGGTAGTAATTGGAGCTCAGTTTGATGTTCCAAAGGGGATAAGAGAAGACAAGATCCAACCTCATCTCAAGGTGACTGTAAGGCCCTCTATACCTAATAATGTCACTAATTGGAAAGTGTTTGATAGTGAACAACAAATATCTCTTTTTATACAAGAGGAGGCTAAGTTTTCTTCAAAGAATCAGTCCAAACTATATCAGCAATATGGAGGGTAGATTATAAAATTAAAAATAAACAAGATCCCTAAAGCCTTAGTCACACTTGAGAGTGTCTTCAATGATGATGATCAGTTGAAGAAGGAAAAGGTAATCATGTCTACTAAGAAACAAAACTATGAGAGAGTACAAATATTCAAAGATAAGTTACTTACTCTTGGGAAGGTATGTACTAGAGAAGAAAGATATGCTTTCATTAAGTTATACAAGGAATTTTCTAATTTCTTTGCATGGGAATATAGTGACTTAAGGGGATTTTATCCAAACTTAGATCAACATACCATAGAGCTAGATGAGAATGGTAAGTTTATCAAGAAAAGACAAAGGCCAATCAATCCTAAGATTGAACCTCTCATAAGAAAGGAGCTTACAAAGTTGATTGAGTCTAACATCGTTTTTCCTATTAAGAATTCATCTTGGTTGGCAAACTTAGTCCCAATAAGGAAGAAGAATGGGGAAATCAGGTTATGTGTTGATTTTAGAGATTTGAATAGAGTTTATTTGAAGTACCATTATCATTTTCATTCCATGGAGTATATTTTTTAAGTTGTGGTAGGTAGTGAAAGGTTCTCACTCCTTGATGGATACTTAGGGTATAATCAGATCTTGGTAAAGGAAAGTGACCAATATAGTATAGCCTTCACTACTAAATGGGATACATATGCTTATATAAAAATTCCTTTTGGTTTGTCTAATGCTGGAGAAATATTTCAATGTGCAATGGATATGGCTTTTCAAGGTCTAATAAATGATATAGTGTTGGTGTATCTTTATGATATCACGGTCTTGTCCAAAGATGAAAAGGATCACTTGAATCACCTTAAGCATATTTTTGAGAAATGTAAAGAGTTTAGAATCTCTCTCAACACAAATAAGTGTGTTTACTATCCATGAAGGCAAACTTTTAGGACATATTATCTAAAATAAAGGCCTATCTATAGATTATGAAAGGGTGAGTGCAATCTTGGCATTGACTTTGCCCAAACATAAGAAAGGTTTACAAAGTTTCTTTGGAAAAATAAATTTCATAAGGAGGTTTATTCCTGAATTTGATAATTTAGTCAAGCCTCTAACCTTTATGCTAAGGAAAGATGAAATGTTTACTTAGAAAAAAAAGAAGGAAAGAGAGTTTTGAAGGGGTTAAATAAGTTATTTCTCAAGCTCCAAGTCCTAATTTATTAAAAGAATTAAACTTGTATACCTTTAGAAATGAAGAATTAATCTCTTACATGCTCACTCAATCAAATGAAGAAAACTTGGAGAAATCTATTGCCTTCTTTAGTTAAGGTTTGGAAGGTTATGAGGTAAGATACACTTATGTATAGAAGCAAGTACTTTCCATTTTTTAAGTCTAAAGAAGTTTAGGCATATGTTATCTAACAATAAGATTCACAAATTGGTACCTCATCCTAGTGACAAAGACTTCCTTCTAAGTAGATATTTGAATGAAAAAAGGGCTGATTGGATCACAAAAGTGATGGAGTATGATGTAAAAATCAAGACAACCAAGCTAGTGAAAGGGAAGGGATTATGTGGTCACCTTGATTCAGATTTTATGGAACAAAAGGAAGTTGTTTTATCCCTTCATGATGATCCTATGATAGCTACATATTCATCAATGAGAAGTTGGACACAATAAATGATCCATTTTCTTCAAACCGGTGAGTGTCCATAAGGCCTAGATAGAACCAAAAGAAGGCACTTCAAATTACAATTTATTCCTTATGTGCTTATTGATGGAGTGTTTTTGAGGAAGTACTTCTCAAGTGTGTTATTTATATGTGTTAAATCAGATCAAGTTGAGAAAATATTGCTTGAGTTTCATGATGGACTAGCTAGTGGTCACTTTGCTCCAAGAACCACAGTTGTTAATATTATGAGAGTTGGATACTTTTGGACTAGTTTATTTAAATACACCCATGCTTTGGTAAGGAAATTTAAAAATGTGCTCTCTTTGATGGTAAGAAAAATCTTTCATCCTTTCCTCTTTATCCAATATAAGTAGACCAACCTTTTATGCAATAGGGTCTAGCTTTCATAGGCCTAATCAACCCACCTTCTAGTGTTGGACACAAGTGGGTGTTGAATACTATAAATTATTTTATAATATGGGTGGATGATGTTGCTCTAAAGGAAGAAAAAAAAATTAGTTCTATGAAGGCATAGTGATAAGGTTTGGGGCCCCTTCAATAATAATTTTATATAATGCATTAACTTTCTTTAGAATGAAGACAAGTGAGTGGGATTTGAAACATGGTATTTATCTCAGTACTTCCTCCAACTATTATCCACAAGGTAATAGACTAGATAAGTCCATCAATAAAAATCTAATCAGGATCATAAAGATTAAAGTGGAGGAAAACCAAAGAACTTGGCATTCCAAGTTGAAGATAGCTCTTTGGGCTGATAGAATCACCCCCAAGAGAGTAATTGAAAACTCACCATAGACACTTGTTTATGGGAGATAATCTAGAATACCTATCTCACTTAAGTTACCAACCTTGGATCTCACTTATTATCTAGAATTGATGGAAAATGAAAGCATGGAGGTTAGGTTGTGTGAGTTGATAGAGCTTAAAGAAATAAGAAATTAATCTATGCAAACTATGAGAGCTCATCAAGACCAAAAAAAGAGATAATTTGATAATAAATCCATGCCAAGAAGCTTCCAAGAGAAGGAAATTGTTCTAAAGTGGGATGAAGATAGGGCTAAGCTTGGAAAACACACAAAGTTTGATGTTTTATGGAGTGGCCCTTATGTCATTACTCAATGCAAGAAACATAATGCTTTCCAACTTTCAAATCTGGATGGAGAGGATCTTCATATCCCAGTCAATGGGATATATCTCAAACATTTCTACTAAGGTTATCCTCTCTCCTTTTACATAGTTTTTGTTTTCCTTGTTTTCCCTAAGTGCTTAAGCATATGTGTGAGTCTTGTTGGTGTCTTTCTTTGTTTTATGTTTGCTTGGTGTGTTATGGTTGTCTTGTGTGTTTTAGGAAATTCATTCTAGTTATATTTAAGATTTAATTAACTCCCTATCCCATGGATTGATAAGGCTATTGTTCTTTAGTATAGTAGGCAAACTACCCCTATGAGTCACCATTTTGTTGACCAAATTTGACTTTAGGTCAAATTTGGACCCTTATAGGTAAAAAGCTTGGTTTTTTAGATGTTTTATGGGTCTAAATATTTTTCATAGGATATATTATAGTTCATTTGATGTTATCTAATGTATTTTTAGCTTTAGTCATGGTCTAATAAGTTTATTTAACATTTTGGGTCATTTCGTGGGATTTTAAGGGTCATAAATGCAAGTGGAAAATTTACCAAAGTGTCAAAGTAACTTATTTTCCTTAAAAACATCCAAGAGGTTATATTACCTATCAGGAATGTTATTTCAATCAAAATATTATAGGTTATCTAATTGAAGATCAAGTAATCAATTGAAAAAGGTGAGTTTGGCACTTATACGACCCATGGGGAATGGTGACACATGGGAGAAGATCATAGAAGGCCTCTTCATCTTCCTCATACTCATATAAATTATTTAAATTCTCTATAAGTGAAATTTTTAATCTAAAACCATTTTGATTCTTATTTACCTTTTTAGACATATAGAAGTGACCAACAAGTTTGTGTTTAGTACAGATAGCTCAAGAGGTTTCAAGGTAAATTATTTTGGGAGGTGATAGTAAACTTATAGACCTTAATTTCCATTAAAATATTGGAATTATTTATCAACTATGCTTTATGAATCATCCTTTACAAGTTGACTATATATTTATGCTCCTTGTTTCCTATACCTTATAAGTTTTTTTCTATTTTTGTTAATTCTATATGAGCTAGTAGGTGTTGTTAACTCTAGAGGATTTTGGATACCTTCTCAGATGATCTCTATACTTATTTTCATATTTTGTGGTGTTTTAATGGGCAAGTTATCTCATGTTATAGGAAGGTGTCACCATTGTGAAGTTTGAATCAATTCTACCTTGTTCCAAATTGTTGGTCTTCTACAAAGGTTTCATGTCAATGAAAGATGATGTTACATAGGTATCAAGTCCATATGACCATATATTCCCATGTTTTGTTCATCATATTATGATTTAGGCAACTTTTAGTCTTGTCATTCATCTCAGTTAAATCTTTGCTCAATTTCATGTTGGAACACACATGTATAAAACTTGTTTTAGCTTGTTCATGGAGTTTTAATCAGGTCACATCAATTTTAAAATTCATTAAGATATGTATAAATTTAATTTGGATGATTTAAGAAGTGCAAGTTTATGTGCAAGCTCATTCATTATATCAAATAACCATTAGATATCCCTACTTGCTTTGATCAGATGTTTGTAAGTGATTTTAATGTTAAAATAGATGTTTCAAAACTTGTATTCATACCTCTTTAAATTAAATCATGTATTTAAGGGTTTAACATTAAGTTTGAGTTGTTCTTGAGACCATTCATACATTTTTATACTCTATTTTATGTTCTTGCCTGTATACAACCCATATGTACACCTATAGGAGACTTTGTTGATGGCATGCTAAACGTGAAGAGTTGGGAGATGTCTTAATCTCTTAGGATTGTTAAATATTTAATTTATATTTTTTAAATGGATATACAACCCATTAAATTCAATTTACAAAACACACTATCCATATTTGCACCTTACTACTTGTATACGCAAAAATAACCACATATAGGTGGTCTTTGATAGTAAGCTAAGGTGTCATGTGGGGAAATTAGAGCATAAAGAATAATTATTTAGAGTTATATCATTTTTTGTGATCAGGTTAGACTCATTTTATGTGTTAAATTGACAACTAGAGGTCAAAAAACATGTTCTAAGATTAAGTGACTGTATACAAGGATCTTTTCCCTAAAGATGCAAAATAGAGGTCCAAGGCCTTTTGTTAGAAATAATATAGTAGGGATACTAAAGGTTTTTATCCCTATAATTACCAAATATATCATACCTATCATTATACAAGACATATTTAGTATATGGATTCAAGGGAGAGTAGGGAAGGCAAAAATTGAAGGCCTCAAAGTTGCCTCTAAAAACATTGAATTCCTACATTCATCTCTACAGGATTGGAAGTTTGAATTACATTTAACATCCCACAAGAAAATAAGGCATTAAATAATGGATATATTAGTCCCATGGATTGAGTGGTGAATAAAAAGGTATTAATACCACAATATGATGTTGTAGTATGGTGTTTCAAGTTTCATAGACACCTACAAGTGTCCCTTCTTAGGGAAAATGTCCACCTATATCAAAATAGGTAGACAATGAACTAGAATTAGTGTTTTAGTGGTATTTTAGCCCATATATGGTGAATTATAGTATAATCAGATATTATATGAATATTAATATTCAAGTTAGGTCCTTATATATCATGACCAAGTCTTAAATAGGTAATGCATACCTACAAGAGTCAAAGAAGGTAGGGTTCATAATCATGACAGATGAAACTCAGTTTGTGATATCAAGGTGCTTGAAAATAGGTTAAAAAAGGTTAAAATGTTGATAAAATCCTATGATAACCTTCATAAATACTATGTTTACCTCCATGAACTCTTGGTAATGATGAAAAATCCTACATAAACCTCTTGAAACCCCGTATACACCTACAACAGGGTGTAGTCTTGGTAAGGGTAAAGGAAAGCATGATTAAGAGGTGGAAGAAGGTTTGATATTAACTTGAAAAAGGTTAAAAAATTATTGATAAAATGTCTTAAAAATCTCTATGACCCCTTCAATATGATCACCTACTAATCTTATTGGTCAAAAGTAGCAGTTTGTACAGGTGAGCTAGGAAACCCATGTTGCTCAATGGGTAGAAATGAAGAATATAAGGGAGAGGAGTTGTTTTAGGTGAATTTAAAGATAATTTAACATTAATTTAAGGTTTTTGAATTTTTTAACAAACCTGATATCATTGGAGTTAGCCTTGAGGGATCATTCTTAGGAAGAGGTGAGAATGCAAGAAAATAGTCCTTTTGGAGACCTTTTTGGACAAATGGAGTTGGTTATGTGCCTAATTGGAAGAATATATATATATATATATATATATATATATATTAATATAAATTATAATTATTAAATTACTCAACTCTTAAAATATTCACTTTTCCTTAAGGAAGAGGGATATACCTTACTATTTTGTCTCAGAAAAATGAGGGTTTGGCAAAATGGGCTAATGAAGTGAAAATGGATAAAGAGACTAATAAGAATATTTAGTAACCTAAATAAAAATATTTTTATGTGTATTGATGGTAAATATATGATATTAATCACTAATTTAGTCTCATATTTCTCAAAATGATCAAAATACCCTTGCACACAGTCCAACTAGACAAGCTCCTATTAAGCCTAGTTGGTGATTGAGAGGAAGATATGAAAAGGAGTGCTTGGTAGGTTATGTGATGGTTTTTAAAGATTTAATGAATCATTAAAAAAAATGATACACTAACCTAACCATGATATATTAGTAAAAATATCCCAAACTATCAAGGTGCATGCTAAGCCCATTAGGCCTTAAGGAGACCTAGAGTCGATTGGGGGTCCAACTTCACTTCTAGTTCTTAGTGATATATCTAGTTTATTGGATAATTTTTATGATATTTATTTAGAAATTAATTATATTTTTATACAAGGGAACCTATAATAAATCCACCTTTAGCTTAGAGATAGTCCAAATATGCTGGAAAGGTGGAAACAAGCTTGATAGGGTGATTCCAAATGCTCATATCTTTTATGCAGATATGCATGGAGGAAAAATAATTTTGGAGTGGTTATCAAGGTCCCATAAAATCATTTTTGTGTCATTTTTTGTTATTTCCAATGTCAAGGCTCTATGAACAAAGATTAAGGAAGAAAATTATCTAAAACCCTCACTAAACCCTTAGAAAGACCCGATTGGTAAAAGAAGGTTAGAGATGCATCTAGATGGGATGTAATGGACATTAAATTAATTTTAGGTTTTATATTAATATTCAAGGCTCCTCCTCATCAATTTTTTTTCTACCCTACCTGTATGAATAGGGTACAAAATAGGTTCTTTTGACTATTTTGTGTATTATGTAGGATATAAGAGGGTTCAAGAGATGAAATGAAGTTTAGGGAAAATATTAGGAATTTTAATAACTCATTATTTCCATATAATTATTTTATAATCCTTATAAGTGTTCAAATAATAGCTCTCATCTCAGCCAGTCAAAGCTAGCATATTGAACACAATGGTGAGAAGGGTGAAAACTCTAAATGTGAACCTTTTTAAGGTGTACCTAAGAAGTCTAAGTCCATCAAGATTATTTAAAAATGTCATACACTCCCTCCCATGGATTATCATGGAAATATAATCCAATTTTGAGGCCAAGTATGAGGGGTGACTAAACAAGGAGTTTTTTAGACTACAGGCAATGATGGCTTACTTCTAGGAGATTCCTAATGAGTATAACTACAACTAATAAATGGAGGGGAATGTCTTAAATTATTCCCTCTCATTCCAATAATCATACCTATCCCTATTCATTTTTATGACATTCAAATAGGTCCAAATCATGAAGGCAATTTTTTATCCAAGACAAGGAGTTTCATGCCACTTTTCATAAGTTTCATGCCTTGTATGGACACTTGGACTTCGTAAAAATTCATGGTTTATTTCAAATATATTTTAAATTCATATTTAACCTATTTTATCATCTTTACAGGTGTCTAAGTGACCTTTTAACTTCCCTTGTCTCGCCCTTCTTCCAAATGTTATATATAGTGACCTTTTTGGCACTTTTGAGGAGCCTCTGTTGGTTGATGGTGAAACCTTGGCCAATTTTGTACTGTAATTCATCTTGAATCAATAAAAAAAGTTAATTTTCATACTTACATGTATATGAAACATTGATGTAACAATCTATCTTGAGTTGTGAGTTTTGTGTGAAAGAAGCTTTGTTTTTCTCTAAGTAGTATAAATTTAGTCAATAGGGGGAAATTCAATATTGGTGTATCACATTTTATTTTTATTATTTTTTATTATTAACCCTTTTCATGTAAATTTTATAGATAATAAATTACTTCAAAGAGTGCATCAAGGGAACTAGCCTTTCTAGAGATTCATCTCACCAATTGTTTACTCACAGCAAGTGAGATGTTTCCATTGTGCCACTTGGATCAGGAGAGATAGGAATATCCTCAAGGGGTTAAAATCCAAGTGACAATAGGTATGATAACATATCATATTAATATTTAAATTCTATAAATTTATTTTATTTTGTAATTTTAGGTGCCCTTTACATGCCATATGTACCTTATATATGTCTCAAGCTAAAATTTGGGTATAATAATAGTACCAAAGTATATAATACTACCAAAAAGATATATTTAAATCATATAACTATGAAATTTGGTGAATTTTAAATAGGTTCAAGTGTGGATAACATGTTTCTATTACATGCCCCCATTGAATTTAGAGAATATGAGAATTTGTGCAAATGTGGAGAACATGTTTTTCCATAACATTCCCCCAATGTAATTTAGAGATGTTAAATACTAAATCAATGTGGAGATAATGAATTTTTAAGATGCCCCCACTATAATATGTAAATATTAAAAAAAATTAAGTCATTCCTATATGACATGCCCCTACTAATATGACTCCCCTTTTGAGGTGAGGGGAATTAGAATTTGGTGTCACCATACCTCGAAAGGATAAGATAATTGTATTATTTGTGTATGGATCATGTATCATATACAAGTACCATGTATAATTATATATAGTAATTAGGTACATATTATGTCATCAAATCAAGTCCTAATAAGCATGATATAGATAATGGAAATGTCTAGAGATCAATAGTACTATCTTATCAAGCAATCAAGCACACACATAATAACACTCAAAAGTGACGTAAGGAATAGAATGATTCAAGGAGACCTAATATAAGGGGAATGTTAAATTTTCACATAATATAAGGGATGTGACATAGTCAAATGTCCATAAATCATAGAATGACATATTAAAATGTTGATAAAATAAATAATGACATATTCAAATGTTAAAATAGGTGAGCAAAGGCACACAAAAAAAAATCAATGGAACATATTTAAATTCTCAAATAGGAAATACAATTAAATATAATACCAAATAAGTAACAAAATCAAGGAAATGTATGGGATGGAAAAATTAGGACAAATATAAGTAACCAACATGAACCTAGCATATTAGTTCCTAAGCATATGTGTTTACAATAAATGTTAAGTACATAGCATATGAAATACATTATGAAAGGTATAACGATGGATATAGACATGTGTAATTATATAATATCAAACATGATAATAAAAAATGATCATAGATAATATAACCTAGGTGTATCATGATCAAAGAGGTAGATGCCCCAAACGTACTTAGGATGCGAGTGGAGGGAAAGCCTAACATATTTATGTTCATACATCATGCATATGGGTATGCCTATATCACACTCAAATTAAGCATTAATAATATTTTTATATAATACAATAATGATATGTTATTTAATAACATGAATAAAATAACATGTGTAGAATAAATAGTATAACTAGGAGCATGTTGATTTTTTTGGTATTTTTAAATTATTTTAATGTTTTTGTATTTATTAGAATATTTGTATTTTTTGGTATATTTGATGTTTTCAACCTTAGGTTAGATCATTTACATTATTTTTAACATGGTTGGATAGGTGAAAATGGTGCATGGCATGTTATTCCTCCTGATTTATATGTGAAGTAGAAGAGTGGTCACCATCATGTGGTATATGGATCAAATTGACCTCATGAGAAAAGGGGACACCTTATTAATTTTGGTTAATTTTTCCTTCTATCTGATCTAACCAAAGGACTCTATTATTAATGAATATTGAAATATTTGTGGCATAATCCAAACTCTTTCTTGAATTATTTTAGGACTATAATTAATTGGTAATATTATGTTTTTGATGGAGTCTTTCCAACCTCCTTTATGTTGTAAGTATTATATATCAAATACAATTTTTTGCAAACCTGTTACATTGAAAATGGTTTTTGTATGTGTATTATTAACATGGTTATGCCAAAAGTAATCACCACCTATGAATAATGTGATTGTTAGATATTTTTGGTGTGTATGATTTTTTATTTGTTCAACTTGAGGTGTTTGATGCAGATGTGTATCTTGTATCAGTACCATATTTAGTAATTATTATAAATCTCCCATATGTATATGATTAACACCACACATTTGATAATAGTGTTCATTTTTTAATTCATTTTCCTCATTTATATTTGGAATAAAACTTTTGTATTTGGAAGGAGAGATGTTAATTTTGTTTGGATACTTGAGTATGAGTGAATCATATATATTAACATCTGAGTATAAATAGGTAAATGATTCATATTGTTTATGTAATGTTATTTCCCTTAATGGGGAGATAATACTTATACTAAATATGAATTACAATTCAAATAGGAGGGTCTAAATGCTAATCTATATTATGTACTTTCAAATTGAATAACATAATCTTGAAAGGATTTATTATCATGTTGTTTGAAATTGTATTATTGTTATAATGTAAATATAGGCACCTTGTGTATGTTTAAATCCAAAAACAAGACATCCTCCAATTATGAATATTTAGTTAAGGAACCCTTTTATAAGCTATAGAACCAATTATGAGCTTTATTAGTAATACTCATATGAAAGGAATTGTTTCAATAGTTTTTCATCTTTATCCCATTGACAAAAATAATGTACATATTTAATCATGTGATCAAATGGATCTTTATGAACCCCAAAAAATAGGTAAGTGTGGTAGTTAAAAACCTCTTAGATAAACATATACAAGTATACATTGTGCAACTAATTGATTATGAAATGAGGTAATAGTCACATTGGTATTATGTTGGGTTGTTTGAATTTGAATTATATATAATTATCTTTGAACCTCTCCAATAGTACTCATCATTGAGATGATATCATCACTATAAATGGTGGTGTTTGGAAAAGGTGTCATCATAGGTTCTAATCAACAACCTCTTTTGAATTGAGGCATATTAGTATTATCATCCTCATTACTAAAGAGTGCAAATTTGGAATCATTAAATTTAGGATAATTTTGTAATTTTATTAGATATTGTAATTTTAGAACCTTTGGCATACCCTTTTGAGAGTTTGGAAATTTTGATATTATGATATTCTTTGAAGGTTCATCCATTTTTGGTATTGACATAATAATTGGAAATTGTAATACTTTGGTAAAGGAACCTCTTATGGTATGTAGGTAGTTTTTTGCATGAATTAATATTTTAAAGATAAAAATCATTTTGTTTAGTATCCCTGATTGATGTTGGTAATATTTATTTTTTTGGAACATTGGGAGCATTTTTCACTTTAGGTTTTTAATGCACCATTCTTCATGGTGCCTTAAAGTTATCCAGTAAATATTCCATGATGTCTTTATTTGCCTTTAAAAAAAAATCATTAGTAAATGAAGATAAGAATCATTACCCTTAATGAGAGTGATATTTTTTGGAAATGTTCAAAGTATGGGACTTTGAATCAATGTATTTGAACATTCCCCTTTTGAGTAATTTATAAATCAACCATGATGTCACTATACATTCGGTGAAAGTTTTCATATTCATATAATGGAAGTTTTTTCCCATGTAAATCAAATGTGGATGTAGGTGTCTAAGGAAAAAAATTCCTATATTTATTTAGGTTTTTCAACTCAACTCTTGGGATGGTGGTGGCATGGACCTAGTTAGAGGGATGGTAATGACCACCATTAAAATATTTGAGGTTACATGTTTATATGCTCAAAAAAAGACAATGGTAATCAATTTTCACTCCTTAATTGATACAAAGTTGGATAGTTTCATAATCATACTAATAAAAAAAACTATATCATTCATAATGAGGGAATTAATAAAACAAATATTAGCAAAAAAGGACATGAAACATCAAATAGAAAATGTTTATGTGACAATGAAACTCATAGATCAAGTTCACTAAATGTTTAACGCTAAATTTAGATATGTGGGTATATAGGGTTAAAGGGTGTATGATTAAATTTCACATAAGGATGGTGAACTAACCTAATGAGCAGGCCAATTAATAGAAAATTTCAAAAAACTAGTATTCTAAATCTATACAACTAAGATTGTTAAAGATAGCAAGTATAGATTTTGATAGATATTGAAATGAATGGTAAACAAATGATACTTATTTGGTTTACTATGTGCACATAGGTGTGATATGAAATAAGATATAAATGGACTATAATATGATCTAAGAATAATTAGTAGGTTTTGAAAATGTTCTTTATGTGGCCTTGGATGCTTGCATCAGATCTCAACTATTTTATCAATGCATGTATCTAGTTTTAATGTAGGTGTCCTATATAGAATACTAATAGGATATATATGAGACCAACTAGGGCCTTCTAGGTTTTTTTAACCTTTATTATGATGTATATAAATTTTACAAATAGGTTGTTGATATTTTTCAAATGATCAAAACATAGGTCTCCACCCTTGGAGTGATTGTGGGAAAAATGGGTTAGTGGGCTTACGGTGTCAAGCTTCCCCAAGGACCCCTATGACTTATAAATATATGTACAATGGAATAGGTTTCTACTGATAAAATATATCATAAATGTGATTCCTATATGTATTTCATGTATCTCACATGCATCATTAATGTCCATTATTAGCTAAATCCATCAATATATAATTATTTAAGATATCATTAGTTTAATTGATAACATCTTAATTTTAGTCACCACTATTTTACCATTCCTTATGATTATCATAATCATAATCATCCATCATGTCATTTTGATCATCATTCATATCTATATTAGTATATGTAAAACTAAATTCATCATCTTGTGGAATTATTTTTTCTTTTTTATGTCAATCTTATATATGCTCATCATTATCAAGATATTGTATCATTTTTTATATTCCTAAAGGATTAGGAATCACTACTTGAGTGCCATCCAAAGAAACAATTTCCTCTTTTTTCTCTTGACTAAGGGGTATACTCAGATTTTTTAGTATTTCTATTTTAATTGTTCTCAATTCATGTAGTAAACATTATTTATGAAACCTTAGAATTCATATTTATATCATTATCCTTTTTAGGAACACAATGCTTTCAAATTTACTTATTAGGAAATTTTTCTTAGTTTCATTTTATTATTTATCCATTTTTTATATCTTGTTTTTATAATTCCAAAATTTATTTTTATGATTCCCATACATTATATGACAAGAATAATATTTTTTTATTTTCATGTAGGACATGGAGGAGGTAACATTATCATCTCAGTTTGAATTGTTTCCTTATAATTTCATTTGGAGACTTTTTGGTCTTATAAGAAGCATTTGATCCATTAATTGGAGATTTTTATTGATTTGGACACATATTTGAGATGATGTGGGTGCAAAAATAGATATGTAATCAACGACAATATGCCTAAAATTTGTGGTGAACACATTATAATTTTGAAGTTATGTGATTATTAGATATATTTTGTCTATATATTTATTTATCATGTTTATTTGATGTAAAATAACCATGTTATACACATTAGGTTGGGAAGATCCAATATTCATTAAAATTAAACACATTATAAGACATGTATACTTATGGATTATATTATTATTTTTAATAGTATGGTCTTAAAATGAGTCCAATAATAGATTCATTTGGGAATATAAATTTATTTGTGCCAATATATTATGTAAAATTCCCTTTAGACTTAACAAATTTCTTATGTTGAAACTTTTCATTTGAAGGATTAGAGACACAGTGAAATTTGTTCATGGAAAGGAGCTTAATTTCATGGTCTTTGATTGTGTGGCATAAATGGATAAAATATTCAAATCATTTCAACATGATGGATTTATATAAAGGGACAAAAAAAATTCTTTAAACATATGTTGTAATTCCTTATTAGGCATAAGATTTTCCATCTTGACAAGCATGGTATTGTAAAGAAAGACATAATTATGGATAGGCTCATTGCATTCTTGTTTAATCATGTAAATCTAAGCATAAGATATATTTTTTCAATGTTGACTAAAAAATGTGTGAGAATTTAGTTGGATAAATTTTTGAATGTTCTTACTTATTGTATGGGAAGGTCATATAACCATCACAAAGCACTTTCCTTGAGACTTTTTGCGAATATATTGGCTAATAATTTGTCTTTGTATGTGTATTCTAAGCATACTATGTGGAATGATTAAAGGTGTTGATCTGAGTCACATTTACCTTCATATAATGGAAGGTTAGGAGGTAAAAAAACTATCAGTAAAGGATAAGATTCTATATCAAGGGATAAATGGTTATAATGTGAGGCATGTGAATGCATTGAATGACTAGATTGAAATCTACCTTTCTCTAACTGCAACACCTTAGTATGTAGAGTTATAATATACTACTCAAGGGATTTATAATTAGGTAAGTTTGGTGATGCAACATGTATAGTCATCATAAGAGGGGTAAAGGTTCAATGTGTACGAATAGGTATGAACATCTATTGGGATCCTTGTATTTCTCCCACACCTTGAGTAGATGTTACATATGTCATTAGAAGTGTTAAAATAAAAATAAAGTTAATAGTAGTAGGGTCTTAGTAAACCTATAACATTTAAAATTATGGATAATTGAAAATTGAATATGCATAAAAAATATATTAAGAGGATATGTGGGAGGTGGATGGGTTTGAACATGAACATATTGGATACCTTCATTATATTGCACATAATGGGGCACTCTACCTAGTCTAGTATTGATAGCATGGACCACAGAATCCAAAATAAGTCATGGAAAAATAATGGGGTGGGATGGTTGCTAGTATAAACTTGAGTTCTAAGGGGAGAATGAAAAAAAGGAGACATATATGCCCTATTTTGTCTAATACTAAATTTTGGCCAAATTAGGCCTACATACCAAAAATTTTCTAGATCAAGGGTATGAGGCTAAGAAGATTCCTAATTGAGGATTGATCTAATGGAAGAAAGAGAAGGTAGACTTCAAGGGGAAGATCACAAGTTATTTGTAAAGCTTTTAAAACACTTTAAGCAAGCTTAAAGTGTGAATTTAATGATTTTAAGAAATTAGACCATCATGGCATGTCATACAGGGATGAATAGATCAATTTGATTGTGAATTTTATAGGTGCACTTGTGATGTCAACCAAGATTTAATAATTGTAGTAAGATCATGTATTTGGTGCCAAGAGCAACCCCTAAAAGTTTAGTATATTGATGAGTTTTCTATTTCAAGATAAAATCTTTTAAAAATAGTCTATTAGTGTGGGACGTAATTGAGGATGTCAAATTAAAGTCACAAGAAATAATTTTTTGAGTTCAAAAATCTTTAATGAGCTTCAAGTTTAATGCAAGTTTAAAAAGTGGCATGATCTTGAAGTATGGGGTTGAATATCAACAACATGTGGATAATAACTGAAGTTAGTGGAGCCATCAAGATCAATAGTGTGAGTTAAATCATGTAAATCAAGATCAATGGTGAACTCAAGGTCAATGAGTTAGAAAATCATAATATTAAGTGGATCGATGATAATTGTCATTATCATGATGACATACCAGATCAATGGTGTGTGTTTGATCAAGTAGAAGGAATATCAATGGTATGCATTCATCTGTGTACAGTAGATCAATAGTGTGCATGAGGTTAAAAGGTCAATAATCCCAAATTAAATATGAGGTCACCACATAGAAAAAGTGCAAGAACTAGATGAAGACTAACAATAGGGCCCACAGGAATCACATAGGGTTGAAAAGTGACATGATCTAGATAGTATATAGAAGATTACTGGTGATGATGAGGGTCAAGGTTAGAAAATTCCCATGAGGATCAATGGAGAATATTTGATAAAGTTATAAGGAGCATAGGATGCAGACACATGTCCAAACTTACAATGGTCATATTTTAAAATAAAGTAGGTAACCCAAGGAAAATCCACAAAGGTAGACACACTGAATTAAAATATTTCACCACCTTAGGCAGGTAAATACATAAATTCAAGATCTAATATGATCTAGGTTACCAAGAGAATATCCTACAAATCCATCTAACACCATTAAAGCTCTACCAAACCTCTTAAGAGATTTTAGACATAGGTTTTATGTCTTGTGTGTGATCAATAAAACTTAGTATATATATCTGCATTGTAATAATGGCTATATGAAAACCAATAGCGTAATTAGTTTTCATCTATAATGAACCTAGATTTAGGATTGGGCGTAATGGAAGAGTTTTAGTGTGAAAGAAATGTTAGAAGTGACACCATGGAATGAGTCCAAGATTGATAAAGTGAGGAACATAGAAAGATCAAGCATGGTAGAGAGTATAGAAATGAAGGGAGTTAGTAGAGCATTTAATGAATTTATAAGAACCTTTGGGGACTTTTTCATGTTGGATGGATCATGACCTAGTATCCTCATATCAATGTTAATTAATCAAAGGTGGTTGAGCTTAATTTATTGATTGTTTCTTGCTCAGTTCCCTATCTCTCTTCCCCTTTTCCTATATATCTCTCATTCTCTTCCCCATGGGGATTCTCTCTTAACTCTTTGATATTTTTCTTATATAAAAGAGACTTATAATTTTTGCATACCCAAGCTATGCCAAGTTTGTACTGTAACACCTATTTAATGCAATAAAACACTAAATTCCTCCATTTGTAAGTTGAATTGAAGTGTGTTTTATGAATTCATTAATGTGTTTAAGTGAATGTATGTTTTCCTTTGCCTTTTTCTAAGTTTATCACCTTCATGAAGTGTCTTGTAGCTTTCACAAGTCATTCTAAGTGTAATAGATAGTTTGTTGACTAGTTTGGAAGTGGATAACTGCCCTCCCATGCTAGATTAGTAGCTAGTTCATGACTTTTTATGAAATCCTTATGTGAAAGTGGTCAAGAGTGAATGAATTAATATTTGATAGTTTTGAAAGTGTCTGATAGTGTGTATTATGTAATTATAAGTGTTCAAAACATTGGTGTATCACCTCTTTTACATGTTTTCATGCATTTTTGTCTATTTATCTCCCTTTTCCATTTAAGAGATTAGTTTAGGTGATATATACAAAATGAATTTGACCTTATTCATAGGTTCAACCTCACCATAAAATACCCACATCCTAAGTTAGTTCCCATTTTGTGGTTTAGTTGGAGGGAGCCTGAACAACTTCCCTCAGGGGTGTAAACTTTGTCCACAATAGTTTTTGGCATGCCTAGTATGACCCATTCTCCTTAGCATAACTAAAGTTTGAATCTTAGGAGGAGTATTTTCATCAAATAAAGGTATACATCATCATCATAAGTGAAATATTCTTTAGATTTTAGAGTTCATAGCATCATCAAAGAAATATTCTCATGTTAAAGGTTACTACAAGGTCAAAAGGTAAATGTATTCCTCTTGAATTCATTGATTTACCTTCTAATTCATATAAAAGAGTAAGGTTTAGGAGGACAAGACCATATCCTCAAAATAAATACTCATCTCATGGTCATCTTATTGTCCTAGGTAGTACAATTCCCACTGTCCAAATGGCCATCAAAAACCAAGTGTTTGTTCCATTCAATAGAGGTAGTCCATTGAATTTATCCCACTTTGATGACATTCTTATGTCTAACCTTAAAATTATCATGTTATTCTTAGGAGAAGATCAAATAAATCCTATTGAACACATCTAAGATGTTGCTAACCTTTACTCAGTTCATAATGTTATTCAAGACAATGTAGCTATTAGACTGCTTGTTGCTTCCTTCAAGGGAAAATCACTACAAAGTTATATACACTTTCCACTAAATTCCATTGATACCTAGGATAATTAAGTACAGCCTTAGTGAGGTAATTTGAAGACAAATATGATTGTCTATCCTTAGTTGAACATCTAACTTCCATAAAGAGAGATCTACATGAGTTTATGTTTGATTTTAACCTTAGATTCCAAAATACATGGACCAAGATACCTGAATTGATTAGGCCATCCCTAAAATATGCCTCCTTATACTATCTAAAATCCCTCAACCTAGATATTAGTGTGATAATACAATCAATGGGTGGTGTCACCTTTCTAGATTCCTATGAGGTTACCATAAGAGAAAAGAATAGCTTAATATAAACTATTAACTCTCTCTAAGGCCTCTAATGCCTGTATTCCCATAATTGAAACCATATCTAAACACTCAAGTTCCTCAATTTCCATATTTAGTTCCTATTCCATCCCTTAAAGATCAAATTACAAACCCTTCTAGTCAAGTTAGTGAGATTGGATAATTGAAAAGTATGTTACAATCTTTTGGGAATGAAATACTTCAACTCAAGAGATAGAAGTACCAGGGTAGGCCTTGTAAAAAACAAAATTAGACTACCTATCAACCCTTTAGAGATCAAATTTCTCCTTATCAAGGGTTTAGAAAAAGTAGACCACCTTATCAACCACAAGGGGCCATAACTCAAGATAAACGATATGAAACCCTTAATCCTAATGCACCTTATAGTTCAAGATATATTTCTCCCACACCACCTCAAAATAACTTAATGTAAGATTCAGGTTGGCATCCATTTAATATCAATGATGCTTAGAACCAAGCCTTGGTGTCACAAACTCTTACTATGCCCCAAATGACACAAGAAAAAATTTCTATTTAAGGGAGTCAATATCAAGAGATAGGTTTGGTACCACAAGGAAAACATCAACAACCTTAAGGGTAGACTAATGCCATCAATGTGAATTAGAAAAAGGATGATCATATTGCATTCAATTAGGTTGGTAAGACTAGCAATATAATTGGTCAAGTTATAGCTCTAACTAGAGATAAAAAGAGAGCCATTAATGAGACTCAAGATGTGATTAATGCTTTAGGTACTCCTAATATTATTTTGAAGAGTATAAAAGATCATATTTCTCCTCCTATAACACAAAAAAAATTAGATACAGAGGTTGGGAAAGTCCCTCAAGTGCCTTTAGTTTGTGAACAACCAATGGTTCAGAAAGTGCAACCAAAGGTTAGTGGGGCCCAATTCAATATATTAGAATAAATGAATAATTATAATTTTATCATTAGCATGTGGTATTTCCTCTCTATTGTAGGATAAAATTTTATGATCATTCAAGAGATTTTAGATCTCAAAGTGTCTCCAAATTTGGCTAAGAAAGAAGGAGTTGTCCTAACTAATTTAGACTAGCCAACTAAGCAATAAGTACAAAAGATACATAATATGGAAAAGGTGAAATAAACTAAGGTAAAAATAAATAACACTTCTCCTTTCTATATCTCTTTTATATTTGGTGACACTTTGGTTCATAACTGTATGGTAGATAATGGAATCAATAGCACTTTTATTACTAAACAAATTACAAATAAGCTTGGTCTTGTTTATGAAACAAATACTAAAGGGGTATTGTAAATATATGGATCACCAAAAAATATGATAGGAATCATTAAAGATCTAAATTTTACACTACATGATTGTCCTAATTTTACCATTTAGCAAGATGTAGTTGTGGTGGACTTGCCTCCCTACTTTTTCATGTGCCTATAAAGGGACTTTAACTCAAATATTAGAGGATACTTATCAGCTAATTGGGCATATCTGATGTTTAAAAAAATTTATGGTACTAAGGTAATAATATATTTTGGACCCATTTCATGTTTCCATTTGGAGCCATATATGCCAAGTGTTGTGAACACTAACTATATCATCTCAGATGAGGTATTAGAAAATAGTGAAGTGAAAAATAAATCACCTTTAGATGGAGTTTCACATTTTTTCCTTGATGAGTGGGCCTCTAGTTTTCATGAACATGATCCTTATAAGCTAATTTAAGAAGAGGTACTTGGTGTTTATTACCTCCATGAGAATGATACACTAATTCCATCTATGATGTAGGATGATGAGTTTAATCGTGGTCTATAAAAACTATATTATAATGGATCAAATAATAAACATGGTACTAGGGATGGAATGATGTTGTTTTATCTAGAAAATAAAATGTATTTCTGATTTATTAAATTTTAGTTTGGTTGTTCAAACAATGTTACTGAATATGAGGCACTAGTGCATGATTTTCAGTGGGATAGAAAGATGAAAGTCAACACCTTGCAATTATTTGGTGATAGTGAACTTGTAGTCCACCAAGTAAGAGGTCTTAATGTATGAAAAAATCCATTGCTTATATCATATAATCACAGGGTATGGGACTTAATTAAATATTTCCAAGCTTTCAAAATTCAAGCAATACTAAGAGATGAGAACAAACATGTAGATAGGTTGGTTTCTATTGGGGCACAATTTAGTATCCCAAATGATATAAATATTGAAAAGGTTCAATCACACATCAAGATGGTTTGAAGATGATAATAAAATTGTCAGGTTCTTGAAAGAAGAGGATGAGTTTTACTCAAAGAATCAAGAGAATTTCTTGTAGCAACATGGTGACCAGATTGTGTAACTAAAAATAAATAATCTACCTAAGGGATTGGTCACACTTGAGAATATGTTCAATGGTGATGATGAATTGTGGAAAGAAAAACTATCATTTTCAACAAAGGAGGAACACTATGTCAATATGGAAATTCAACTAGTAAGAACTTAAAATTGGGTAAGGTATGCACTCCTATAGAAAAGGAATATGTATTTAATTGTATTCAAGTTTTTTTAATGTATTTTCATGGAAATATAGTGATCTCAAAGTATTTTATCTAAGTCTAGCTCAACATACCATTGACTTAGAATCTAAAACTAAACTAGTGAGATAAATATAAATCCCTATCAATCCAAATCTTGAGCCTTTTATGAGAGTTGAGCTTTATAAGCTCATAGATCCATCTAGAATATTCCCAATCAAGTACTCAACTTGGGTGGCAAACCTTGTTCTAGTACAGAAGAAGAATGGTGAGATCAGATTATGTGTTGACTTCCATGACTTGAACAAGGATTCCCTTAAGGATCGCTATCCATTGCCATATATGGATAAAATATTACATCTAGTTACAATTTCACAAAGGTTTTATTTTTTGGATGGGTAAAGTGATTATAATCAGATTTTGGTCAAGGAAGAGGGCCAGTTCAAGACGGCCTTCACTACAAAGTGGGGGACATTTTCATATAAAAATATACCCTTTGGTTTATCCAATACTAGGGAAACATTTTAGAGAGCCATGGATATGGAATTTTAGGGCCTTATCAACAAGTTTATACTTGTTTATTTGGATGACATAACAATGTTCTCAAAGAATACAGGTGAACACATAGTTCACCTAAAATAAGTGTTTTAAATGTGTAGGTCATTTTGGGTATCTCTAAACCCCAAAAGTGTGTCTTCTCAGTTCATGAAGGTAAGCTTCTTAGGTATGTGATCTCAAAAAATGGTATGAGCATAGATCCTGATAGGATAGATTCAATTCTTGCACTTTCCTTGCCTAAGCACAAGAAGGCTTTACAAAGATTCTTAGGTAAAATCAATTTTATAAGAAGATATATTTTAGATTTGGCCAATTTAGCTAATCCAATTATAGTCATGCTAAAAAATAATCAAATTTTTAGCTATTCTAAGAAACGATTAGAGAGTTTTGAAGAGATTAAGAAGGACTTAGCTAGTGATCCTACACTCATAAACCCAAATTTCACAAAGGATTTCATTTTATACACCTATACTAACATGGACACCATTTCAAGCATTATTATACAACAAAATCATGAGGCTTTAGAATAGCTAATAGGCCTCTTTATTCAAGTCTTAAAATAATATGAAACAAGGTACTCTTTTGTTGAAAATCATGTACTTTCAATTATAAAGTCTCTCAATAAATTCATATACTTGTCTAACAATAAGATACACTTGATGGTTTCCCATCAAAGTATTAAAGAGTTTCTCTTGAACAAGGATATAAATGAGAAAATAGGCAGTTGGGTAATGAAGATAATGGATTATGATGTGTAGATCAAAGTCACAAAGATAGTAAGAGGCAAAGGACTTTGTGAGCATCTATCCCAAGACTTACAAGAAGCTAATATTGTGGTTATAGTGTCAAATGAGGAATAGGTTGAAGTTGAGCATACCTCATCTTTCAGTTAGTTTCATGACCTAGTAAGATATCTCCAAGATGGTATTTATCCTTCTTATCTCAATGCTTCAAAAATAAGATATTTTAGGTTGAATCAATTCTATTTCCTCTTGTTGATAGGGTTTTATTCAAGACAGACATCAATGGCATGTTGCTAAGATGTATAGATCCAAGCCAAACATAGAGAATGCCTAAGAATTTCCATGATGGACATGGTAGATTAAACTATTATATAAAGACCACAACCCTTAAGATCATGAGAGGTGGCTATTATTGGCCTAGGCTATTTGGTGATTACTATGCATGGGTTAGAAAGTTCAAATAGTGTGTTATGTTTGTAGGAAAGGTAAAGCTTGTAGCCTTGCCTCTTCAACCAATTGTAATGGATTGACCCTTTTTCCAATGGGGATCAAACTTTATTAGTATCATTAATCCACCTTCAAGTGTAGGACATAAATGTTTACTAACTGTTATAGATTATTTTACTAGATGGATAGATGTAGTAGCATTAAAAGAAGCAAATGAATCCAATATTCTAGATTTCTATGAAGGTTTGCTTACTATATTTGGAGTTCCTTCAACCATTATTTTTAACAATGCTATGGCCTTTGTGGCTACTAGGATTAACTAGTGGGTTGTTCAATATGGTATCTATCTTAACACTTCATCAAATTACTATCCAAAAGGCAATGGTCTTGTTGAGTCCACAAATAAGAACCTATTAAAGATAATAAGAAGGACTATTGAAACTAATTAGAAGTCATGGTATCTCAATTTCAAATTGTCTCTATGATCTGATAGGATCACTTACAAAATATCAATAGTCAATTATCCATACAAGATGGTATATGGTATCGAAGCAAGATTGCATATTTCTCTTGAATTTCCTACTTTAAAACTAATGCATCAACTATAATTTTTGGATAATGAGCCAATATAAGCTAGATATGCTGATCTTATGGAGTTGTAATAAGTTCAAAATTAGTCCATGTTAGCCATGGAAGCCCATAAAGCATAAGTGAAGAAGGATTTTAATAAAAGAGCTTCTTGAAGAAGTTTCAAAGAAGGAGATTTGGTCCTTAGATGGGATGAGGATAGATCTAAACCAAGAAGGCATACAAAGTTTGACTCTCTTTGGAGTGGTCCATATATAATCACCAGCTTCAAATCCCATAATACCTTCCAACTTGAAAATATGGATGGCAAAGAGCTTCTTATCCCAGTTAATGGGATACATTTAAATCATTGTTATTGAGTAAGCTAGGTTTATTATACATTGTTTGTTTGTTTTCCTCCAATTTATGTTATAGAACATTAGTTTTATTATGTTTTTGGTCCCAAATAAGTGCTTTGTCTACACACTTATTTTTTTAGAGTAGTTTCCCTTTTTTTTTGTGTTTCCTTCTTTGTCTTGGTAGAATTTTTGTCTTTTTCAAGTCAAGAGGTTTTTATAGTCATGAATCAGATTTATCATTATTTATGAGTCCAAAAGTCATGTAAATGGTCTAAGTTATCAAAGCATTTTAGGCATGCTTCCTAGCCAAGTCACCAAAGATGTTGGCCAAATATGGCCTACATACCAAACTTTGTCTAGATCTGGGGTAAGAAGCTAAGCATAATCCTAACTAAGGAGTGATCCAATGGAAGGAGCGGGTAGACTTCAAGGGGAAGATCACAAGTTATTTTCAAATATTTTGAAATAGTTTAAGAAAGCTTAAAGAGTGAATTTGATGCTTTTAAGGAACCAAAACATCATGGCACATCATGCAGGGATAAACATATCAATTTGATTATGCATTTTATAAGTGTACTTGAGAAGTCAAATATGATCAAATAATTGCATGAATATCATGTATTTGGTGCCAAGAGCAGCCCTTACAAGTTTGGTATCTTGATGATTTTTCTATCTTAAGATACAAGATTTTAAAAATGGTCTAGTAGTGTGGGATGTACCCAAGGATGTTAAATTGAATTAAAAATAAATAACCATTTGAGTATGAAAATCCTTAATGAGATTTAATTTGAATTTAGGGTCAATAATTAGTATGATCTCAGAGGATGGGTCAAAGATAAATGGCATGCATATAATAGCTCGAGTTAGTGGAGCCATCAAGATTAATGGTACAAGTTAAATCATGAAAATCAAGATCAACATCAAGCTTGAGGTCAATGAATCAATGAATCCTAAGATTGAGTGTGTTGATGATAGGTGTCATTATCATGGTGACTTACTAGATCAATGATGTATGTTTGATCAAACAAAAGGAAGATCAATGACACATATTCACCCATGCAAAGTAGATCAATGGTGTGCATGAGGCTAAAAGGTCAATAATCCCAAAATGAATGTGAGGTCAACACATGGAAAAAGTATATGAACTAGATGAAAATTGATAATAGGGCCCATAAGAAGCATGAGGGGTTGAAAAGTGGCACGATCTAGAGAGTATATAGAAGATCAATAGATATGATGAGGGTCAAGGTTATAAGACTCACATAAATATCAATGGAGTATATTTTATCAATTTATATGGAGCATAGGATGCAGACACATGTCCAAACTTGTAATGGTTAGGTTTTAAAATAGAGAAGGCAACCCAAGGAAAAGCCATGAAGGCAGACACATTGAAGCAAAATATTTCTCCACCCTAGGTAGGTAAATGTATAAATGCAAGATCTAATATGATCCAAGTTACTATAAGTAGATCTTACAAATCTATCTATCACTATTAAAACTATGTTAAACCTCTCAAGAGATTTTAGACATAGGTTTTACATCTTATGCATGATCAAGAAACCCTAGTCTGTAGATCTTCATTGTAATTATGGCTATATGAAAACCTATAGGGAAATTAGTTCTCATCTATAATGAACCTAGATTTAGGATTGGGAGTAATGAAAAAATTATGGTGTGAAAGAAATGTTAAAAGGGATACTATGGAATGAGTCAAAGATTGATAACTTGAGGAACATAGTAAGATCAAGTATGGTGGAGAGTTCAAATATTGAGGAAGTTAGTGGAGAATTTAATGAAGTTCTAATGACCTTTGGGGACTTTTACATGTTGAATGGATCAATACTCAGCATCCTCAGATCAATGCTAATTGATCAAAGGTGGTTGAGCTTCATTTATTGATTGTTGCTTGCTCAATTCCCTATCTCTCTTCCCCTTTTCCTATATATCTCCCATTATCTTCCCCATGGGGATTCTATCTTGACTCTCAAATATTTTTATTATAAAAAGAGACTCTTATTCTTTTAGGATACCCAATCTATGCCAAGTTTGTAATGTAACACCTATTTGATGAAATAAAAGATTGAATTCCTCCATTTGAAAGCTAAATTGAAGTGTGTTATATGAATTAATTGATGTGGTTAAGTGAATGTATGATTTCCTTTGCCTCTGTCTGAGTTTCTCACCTTTATGAAGTGTCTTGTATCTTTCACAAGTCATTCTAAGTGCAATAAATAGTTTGTTGACTGGTTTGGAAGTGGATAACTACCCTCTAATGCTAGATTGATATCTAGTTCATGTATTTTTGTGAAATACTTATGTGAAAGTGGTCAAGAATGAATAAAGTGATATTTGATAGTTTTTAAAGTGTTTTATGGTGTGTCTTGTGCAAGTATAAGTGTTCAAAACATTGGTGTATCACCTCTTTTACATGTTTTCATACATTATTGTCTATTTTTCTCCCTTTTCCAAGTAAGAGATTAGTTTAAGTGATAGATCCAAAAGGAAGTTAGCCTTTTCTAGAATTTCAACCTTACCATAGGACACCCACATCTTGAGGTTGTTCCATTTTGTGGCTTAGTTGGAATTATCTTGAAGAACTTCCCCCAGGGGTGCAAACTTTGTCCACAAGATGTTGGCCAAACTTGACCTACATACCAAACTTTGTCTAGATCTAGGGTAGGAGGCTAAGTAAAGAACTTATTGAGGAGTGATCCAATGGAAAAAGGAGTGAGTAGATATAAAGGGGAAGATAAAAAGTTATTTATAAATATTTTGAAACACTTTAATTAATCTTAAAGTGTGAATTTCATGATTTTAAGGAACCAAACCACCATGGCACATCATGCAGGGATGAATAAATTATTTTGATTGTTCATTTCATAGGTGCACTTGAGAATTCAACCAAGATTGAATAATTACATGAAGATCATGTATTTGATGCCAATATTAGCCCCTAAAATTTTTGTATCTTGATGATTTTTCTATCTCAAGATACAAGCTTTTAAAAATGGTCCAGTAGTATGGGACATACCCAAGGATGCCAAATTAAAGTCACAAGAAATAACCATTCAAGTTTATCTTTGATGAGCTTCAAGTTGAATATAAGGTTGACAAGTGGCATGATCTCAGAGGATGGGGTTTAAGATCAATGGTTCATGGATAATAGCTCAAGTCAGTGGAGCCATCAAGATCGATGACATGATTTAAATAATGAAAATCAAGATCAATGGCAAACTTGAGGTCAATGAGTCAATGAATTCTTAGATTGAACACATCGATAACAAGTGTCACTATCATAGTGACCTACCAAATAAATTTTACATATTTTATCAAGTAAAAAGAAGATCAATAGCACATGTTTAACCATGTAAATTAGATCGATAGTGTGTATGAGGTTAATAATCCCATATTGAACATGAGGTTACCACATGGTGAAAGTGCATGAACCAGATGAATACTAATAGTAGAGCCCACAAGAAGTATATAGGGCTGATAAATTTCATGATCTAGAGATCAAATAGAATATCAATAATGATGATGAGGGCCAAGGTTAAAAGACTCCCACAAAGATCAACACAGTAGATTTGATCAAGTTCTAAGGAGCATAAGATGTGGATACATGTCCAAACTTTCAATATTTAGGTTTTAAAATAGAGCAAGCATCCCAAGGAAAATCCATGAAGGTAGACATGTTGAAGCAAAATATTTTGCCACCCTAGGTAGGTAAACACATAAATGAGAGATCCAATATGATCTAGATTACTAGGAGTAGATCTTGAAAATCCCTCTAACACCATTAAAGCTCTGCTAAACCTCTCAAGAGATTTTAGACATAGGTTTTATGTCTTGTGCATGATCAAGAAACCCTAGTATGTGGATCTTCATTATAATAATGGCTATATGAAAACTAATAGGGTAATTGGTTTTCATCTATAATAAACCTATATTTAGGATTAGGAGTAATGGTAGAATTATGGTGTATAAGAAATGTCAAAATGGACACTAAGGAATGAGTCCAAGATTGATAACATGAGGAACATAGAAAGATCAAGCATGGTGGAGAGTTTAGATATTGAGGAAGTTAGTGGAACATTTAATGAAGTTCCAAGATCCTTTGGGAACTTTTCCACATTAGATGGATCATGACTTAGAATCTTCAAATCAATATTAATCAATCAAAGGTGGTTGAGCTTCATTTATTTATCACTTCTTTCTCGGTTCCCATAAGTGTTCAAAACATTGGTGTATCACCTCTTTTACATGTTTTCATCCAATATTCTTTATTTATCTCCCTTTTCCAAGAAAGAAATTAGTTTAGGTGATAGATATAAAAGGAATTTGGCCTTCTTCAGAGGTTCAACCTCACCATAATACACCCACATCCTAAGGTTTTTCCCATTTTTTGGCTTAGTTATAGGGAGCCTAAATAACTTCCCCCAAGGTACAAACTTTGTCCATACACTAAATATAAAAAAATTAGACTAGCCATTGTAACAATATGATTTGAGGAAGGGTTAGGATAGTTAATTTATAATTTTAGACTTATTATATTATAAATATGATATGTATCTAATTACATATTATCCTTTTTAATTATAGGTGTGATGAAATTAATACTTAATCATGCATGTTTTACCAACCCTTGTCTTTTATATCCCATTATTTTTAATATCTTAATCCAAAACTATATTGGGATATTTGTGTCATTTTTTCTAAATTGATTTTCTTACCAAGTTTTTGAATATTGAGAGTAAAACATTTAATTTTTTTTTTAATATATTACATTTGACATTATAGAGTCATTTTAGATATAGTACTTCTAATGTAGTGGTCATCTGTGAGCTTCCCCCTACCTTTTATGATGGTGGTAGAATAAATGTCCTTAGAGGGAAAGTAGTTATCACCACCTTTAGGAGAGATGGAAAGAATAATATAATAATCCATGATAGGATAATGGTTATGGTTAAGGGAATTATTAGGCATGTCAAATGCACAAAACTCTAGAATACTAAAGAGAACAAGTGGAAATATGACCCCTAAAACCAACATTAGCATATATGAATAAGAATCAAGTATGAAAATTAAAACCTAAGGTCTAAATCTAAAACTTTGTGAGGATGAAACCCTAATTAAAACCTAAGGTTTGACATGGTTTGATCAGTATTTGGTTTTAGAAACATTGATAGGATAAAAACTAGTAGAATAACTCTAATTTATAGATATGGCATTCAAGAATATATTTAAATGTAAAATATTAAAATAATTGAAATGAATTAAAAATTTGAATATGATAATTCTATTAGATATAAAAAATTTAAGATTAATTATATTTTTTGGTTGATTATTTGAATGTAACTATATTTTGGTAGTGGAAAAGAGACTAAAGCATACATGTGATTTTTTCAGTTTAGGGACTATGTGATGTAGGAGCATCATCTATTTAAGTTTTATATTGATAGTTATTAATTAAGTGTAATAGATAATATTATGTAAATTCATAAGTGTTATACTCAGTAAGAGTCCCAATATTGGTCTTTAAAACTTCTTTTATAATTTTATACCAAAATGAGAATTCTAATATTTGAACTTGCTATTTTGAGTTTGGAAGATTTTGGGAAAGTTTTAAGGTATTTGACCTATGATAAATAAGTAAAATAGGTTATGTAATATTTAATTAATATATATATATGGTCTTAACCCATCATAAATCATGTACAAACCCACTCTAGAAGCATGTATAACTTGGGAAATAGGTTAAATTGATCAGGTTTTGATAAGTCTTAATTTGATGAGAGATATTTAGACTATGAAAAAATAAGAATAAAATTTTAAAAAATTATTTATGTGTGATAATATTATTAATATTTATTAAGGATAAAATAAATAAAAGGATAAGGATGAGTAAATAATGAGAGTTGGCAAATCTTTAAGTCTGATGTGTAGTATGTAATAGTCTACAAGAGACTGTGTATGTATTTTAAAGATGCATGAATAAATAATATACTTTTAGTGATGTTTATTATTATCCATAATATATTTTAAGGTAATTTTACATTTTATAATTATTCATTAATATTTTTTAATTATTTAATGATGTTTAATTTAGCCTACAGAGATCAGAAGTTTGTGTTTAGTGACTCAGTCAGAATAGAAGGTAATTATTTCACATATTTTATACTTGTTTAGTATAAAACACACTTTAAACGGTCAAATAAACTTTAATATGTATCTATAAAGACAAAAATAATCCTTTAAATCCTTTATAAATTGAAATTTCCTCAAAATCTTGCTCCTAAGTCTACAAACATAGTTAGACTGTAACAACAAGGAAAAAAGTGTTTTTTAATATACTTGAGATTGTTCATACATGAAGATAATTTTAAAGGTAATTAAAGAGTTTAAAGGTATTTATAAAACATAAAATAATCACTAAAATTTAATAAAATCCAATTTATCCTTCAAATAAAGCTCTCAGCTAGTCAATCTATAAAACCGTAGTTCAAGGTTTTGGTCATAAAAAGACTTATAATTTGAGATTTATCCATCCAAATGTTTTATAATGTTATATAATGGTGTGAAAGTTCATTTATAATTTTTTTAATTTTATTTAAATGGTAATGTATGCCTATATAAAACTTTATACCTAAATATCAAATTATAGCCCTATTTGGACACCTAAAACCCTTATTTCATGTTTAAAACCATAGTTTGAAGGATGAGAAGTATTTTAAAAAAATTAAAATTTTAATATAGTGTAATATTATTTATTAAATTCAATTAATATGTTTTAATTTATTAAGAGAGTGTGTATATGGATAAATTTCATTATATCAATCAACATGCCTGTGTTTCATAGTCTAAATCCTACCTTGAGATTTACAAAGGAAATTATAGGTCAAAATTGAATGATTAGGAGTATTTTAAACCTTTTAAAACATAAAAGGAGTTGGTTTTAAGTTTTTAATGTGTTTCTAGGAACTTATGAACCATGTACTTCAAATTATAGTAACTTGTTTAACTTGTAGGTTCATATATAAGGCCTAAAAGGCAGAATCCTATTTCTTGACTAAATATTAATAGAGAAGGGTATTTTAAAGTTATATTATGAGGTATGAAATTTCATTAGATATTTAATAATATTATTTCAATGAATTTATTTTGAATGTGGAATAAATTATCCATAGATAAATACTAAGCCATTAAGCAAGGCCACAAGCCTATTGATAATTAAGGGTACATGCATAATAAAGGAAGGATAGAAGAGTATATAAGAGTATTATTTGATAAGAATAATCATAGGTAAATATAAGTAAACATAATCATTATTTATTTTTGAGATCTAATCTATAAGGTTATTAGGACTAATAAGGACATAAAGCCTCAATAAGACAAAGGAGACCTAGTTAAGTGGACCTAGAAGAGGTTTACTTGCATCATATGGTATTAGAGTAGGTTTAATTCCTATTTGGAGAGAGGAATAAAATTAATTTCAGTTGGAAGATAAAAATCATCTATGAAGGATTGAGAAAGTGAAAAATATTGTGAATAAAAAAGTGTAACAGGATGCCACTCATAATACAAATTAAGTGCATAGAATAGCCAAGGATACAGTTAGTATAAGGAAGAAAAAAATTGAAGTATAAATATATAAAAGTAAGAGAAAGAAGATACTATCCAAGGAAATAAATTTTGAGAATAAATTAGAAAAATATTTGAGATAGATTGGTACATTACTAGAGGTAATGAATACATAGATGAATGAATGTGATGTGGGATTAGTAGAGTATGTCATGAATCATGTTTTGATAAGGATGGAAAATATGATGTTGATGGTATAAAAACATTATGATACTATTTAGGTGAATGTACTTAAATTATTAGTTAAGATATCTATAGATATTTCAACTTGAGTTGTAAAAAGTCAAGATGAAGATGAACTTGTAGAAAAAACAAAACTAGAGTGATATTCAAGAGAATAAAGGTGATAAAGAAACCATATAAATTGGCCCTAATGTAGGCATCAAGATAGGATCCAATGAATAATCCTTTTAAGGTGTTAATGAGAGTTCTATTATCAAAGAGGTGACTTTCATTTAATGCAATGATGATACTAGTAAGGATATCAATGACAGGCCCATATATGATGATTATGGGGATGACATGGAAAATACCATACAGATTATGGAAGACATCCTAGTAAATATGGTGGATGAGGAAACTAAGGTTAAAATAAAGGTTTTAGAGGAAGAATAAAAATAGAAATGTATATTATATGTGAAGAGTGAGGTCTTAGAAGAAGAGAAGGTTAATGTTGAAAAGGATGATAGTTATGGTGATGAAACATTTTCTAGAGAGGGAAAGTTGGTGTGACTTACAATAATAAACAAAGAAAATGATAATTAGATGGGTTATTTTGGCAAATAAATTAGATATATTTTTATTACAATATAATATCATAACTACATTTATGGAAAGCTTTTTGGTGGTACATTAGAATGTATCAATTTAGAGTTACAACAGATTGGAGAACAATAATATTACTATATGAACATTAGAGGATACATATATTTGACATTATTACTAATTAAAAGGAAAATTTATTACTATATGATGATGTAAATTGTATGACCTATTTTTTTTCAAATATAATATAATGATGTGGGATCATTGACACATTCAATGATGAAGCATCAACTTTGCATAGTCAACTTGTTACTTTCATTTTAGTCTTAAAGATGGTCCTTAAGAATAATTATTTCTAGTGTTCAAATTGAAATTTATAATTAAAATGGTCTCCATATATTATCATAGTTATTTGTTTCAATATTTATAGAGATAATTTGGTTTTCAAAAAATATTTGATTTTATAAGTATGGTATAGGAAATTCGTATGGAATCTTCCCCAACATTTTTATGAGGGTAGTTGGAGGATTTTGTGGCCAACAAAGTTGGATTTTTGCCAAATGTTTTGTATATATATAATATATATTTATTAAAATGAAATATTTTGATTTTTTGGAAAAAAAATTGCCTTTTTGATGAATACAAATTTGGATTTATTGGTTTGTTTCTTTGAGACTTCAGAATTTTAAAACCATTACATGTAAAAAAAAGTTAATTTGTGAATTACTGGAAGGCCAAAACGTAGATCCTATAAATCTACAATATATTACTAAAATTCTCTAAAATTTAGAGGATAATCTCATATAAATGTCCTAAAACTATGGTTAAAATTTTGTGTTCATTGGATATTTGGTTGTGGAGTTATAAGCAATTTTCTACATGGTATTTTGAAAACCCTTGTTTTTTTTGGCCTAAAATATTTTCATGGATTCATAATATTTTAACTTTATATGTGCCCCAAATGACCTAAAATTTAATGGATAGGTACTTAATTGTGTCAATTTTGGTAAAATTTCATGGTAATATGATTTTTAATTGTGGAGATATCATCATTTTACTGTAGAGTATATTTTTTAAATAAATGCAAAAAAAATTGTTTATTGGCATAGTTGTGACTGCATCTAGTGATATCAAAGCTTCTATTATACAACTCTGATCTAGTAGGATATTTTTTTAATTACATCATATGGTATAATAAGACAAGTTTAGACACTTATTTAGAGATGATAAGCATTGTACCATGTAGGAATGAGAAAATAAAGACAAGGAGAAGGATGAGTAAAGAAGGAGAGTTGGTAGATTTCTAGGTTTTATGTGTAGTATTTGATAGTTTTCAAGAGACCGTGTATGTATTTTTAAGATACATGAGTAAAGAATAGACTTTTAGTGGAAAAAAACATTTTCTTTTCTTGGCTATTATAATTTGATTATGTATGTAGACTTGAGAGTAATATTTTGAGGGAATTTAAATTTATAAAGGCTTTCAAGGATTATTTTTGTCTTTATTTAGACTTATACAAGTTTATTTAACCCTTTCAAGTGTTTTTCATACTAAACAAGCATAAAGGACATAAAACAATTACCTTCTATTGTGACTGAGTCACTAAACATGGACTTTTAATCAATGTAAGCTAAAGTGACCATCATCAAAGCATTAAATAAGATGAAATAAGAATTATAACATGTCAAAATACCTTAAAATAGTTGAGATAAAATGATAAACATCACTAAAATTCTATTCTTTATTCATGTATCTTCAAAATACATACATAATCTTTTGTAGACTATCATGATAATTTAATGATTTTGGAAATATTGGGGTTTTGTTCCTAATTTAGTTAAAGAGTATGGATTGATAAATTAGTAAATAATATGTGTTAAATAAGTTATTTATTTTTTAAATTTATTTGCAATTAGAGATTTTTATAAAAATAGTAATAAGAGGGAGAAAATAAGACTTAGCTTAAACTATGTTAAACTGACTAAGACAAGATCTGATATTCACTATGCAAGGCCTAGGACACTATCACAAATAGGATTATAACTTTAATTTTTTGATTAAATAATAAAACTAAAATTGGATAGAAGTGGCACTAGTGTTATAGTCCATATCTGGTATTATTGTCTTGAGGATTTGAGTTTTCTAGATTTTATTCGGTAGGTCTATGTGACCTTGTCTCTAAAGTTTTGGTAGTTAAAAGTTTGTACAGATCCTTATAGAGTATATTTTATCTTCAAACCCTATCTTCCATTTTAATTTTACCAATTTTTAATAAGAGGGGGGTTAGTGTGTGTAAGATTCATTGGATGTGGATCCACACCTCTTATGTGGGCACACTGCCTACATGTCAATACTCTAAAGAGGGATCAAGCCATATGTAGTTCTCCCTTTAAAGGTGATTGGTGTAATTTTGATATTATAATGCAATGAAATTCTAAATTTGGTGTTCTTTAGATGACTAGGGACTGGTGTAAGGATTCAAATAAGCTAGAAATAGTATTGGATGGTTGTATGCAAAGAGTAGGGAAATATGCTTGAGTAGTCTTGCTTGTATTCTTACTTGCTTTTTGATATTTTCCAACCCTTTCCAAATGATCTTTGAATGGGATTTTATATGGATCTATTGGTCATGGATTAAATTTTCTCTTATTAGGCTGACAAGGATAAGGATGGGAAATTAGAAGGAATTAATGGTTGGGACTAGAAATGAGCTTGAACAATAGCACCAAAAGTGTATAAGAGTGGTATTAGCATTGTAGTCCTAGTGTGGTGTTATTTTCCTGAGTATATGAGACCTATCGGGATGGATTGGTCATGAAAATAGGGTCTTAGCTCAACTAAGATCAATTTTGAAAGGCTATGTATGACTAGGAATCAGTGAAAATAAGCCTAAGAGGGTCATGAGAGTAAGCAAGAGGGACCTATGGGTTGGATGTCATTAACCATGCTCAAGTTACCAATTTTTGCATTTTATATGACTACATTCCCCCCACTTTATTCTAGTGATGTAGCAAAGTGAAATACTAAGATAAAGGAAAAATAAAAAGCATACCTAAACTTACTTGCAAGGGTAAATCTCATAAAGCTTGTGTGATATTGGGTGTGCATAGAGAGAACATGTTTTGAAGTTTGAATCTATAAAAGAAAACAAAGAGTAGATCAATTCTTACTAGATATGCTATATCTAAAATAATAATGTATAAAGTTAGGTAAGAGAAAGGAAGAGAAAGGAATGAATACACCTCACTAGGTATGCGTACCAATACAAAACTTGTTATGATGATAAGTGATGCTGAGTAATCCTAATTAATGCTGGATGATGTTGTACCAAGAGTAATATCATGAACAGAACTGAGTGCTCAATTCCCTAGAAGTGGCTCAAGAATACAAAGGCTATCCTTTTGGCTCCATTATCACCCACTAAGTGAAGTTAGGTGGTTGTACATGTGTTAATTGATGTTTTGACTGTGTGTCCAATCCCTCTAAATAGGTGGCTCAAGAATATAAAGGTTGGCTAGACTTTTGGCTCCATCATTTCCCCATGAAGTGAAGCTATGAACTGATACTGAAATGAAATGTATGTCATATGAGATGGCTCTTAAAGCCCATGAATAGACTATGATCTAACAATGTTGGCATGGATATCTGAATGTATGCTGGAAACTAGGCCACTTTTGGCCACTCCAAAATATGGATATTAGGCTTGTATGAAAACCACTTCAAAAATGAGAATCTAGCTTATGTGGAAGCCACTCAGGAACTCAAGAATGTGAATGGTAGGCTTGTATGAAAGGCACTCCAAAATTGAGAATCTAGCTTATGTGGAAGCCACTCAAGAACTTAGGAATGTGGAGGGTAGGCTTGTATGAAATCCACTCCATAATGATTTCAACCACCTATAAATGGAATAAGGCATGCAATTGTTGAGAATTCCTTGGTAATGCTAAACTTAGAAAGAAAAGAAAATAAATGTGTCATGAAAATTGCCCCTAATCACTGATGTTTGGAACATGGGTTTTGATTTGAAAGTTATACCAATTGTCATATCTAAAACTTGAAGTGAGGGACATCATGTTTTGCATGATTCCCTTATATCTTATATCTATATTCTCTAAGCAAAATGTGTATTAAAACTACTAATTTTAAACTAGTCTAGTTATGTGAATCTATAGTTGAATCTACTTTTTTGTCTGCTTCTAGAAATTTTAGTTTTTATACTATTTGGATAAGAGCATTATAAATAGACAATAACACCACCAGTGCTATAGTTTAGTCTTAACATTATTATCGTGGGCCAAATATAATGACTATAATGGATTCTTCACTATCTACCTAGTCTATTTTGACTGATTTAAAACTAGATTTTTTGGTTGATAAGAGCTCTGATCTCTATGAAAAACTGCCTATTTATTGTCCCCTATTCTGAGGGTAGGAATGGAGACCCTAAAATGACTACCCTAAAAATAAATATCCCTACAAGTGTGTTATGCTATAAAATATATGATATAGCAATGATAATTGACAATATATCTCAAGATATAGCATGGTTTGTATTAAGAGATTGTTAGATCAACAAGTTTATACCTAGATAGATATAATAATGCAAAATCATGTAATGTACTGAACTATAAATCAAAGTATAGTTATTTGTTATTTTTTAGTTTTTATTTGGAGGGATGGAGCATTATGTCTATCATGGCATCCAACAAGAAAGATAATACATGATTTGGATCATGGCATTACAAACAATCGAAAGCAAACAAGTAATAAGCACACAAGGCAAGAAGCATACAAGGGTTTCAAAGATACCAAGCAAACAAGGGACACGGGTACATGTCACTTAAACTATAAATAAAGCATATAAGGCATGTTCAAATGTCACATACATATATGGTTGAAATAAGCAAGCTGGCATGAAAGCCATAATCACATAGAAGAGTACAGGTAAGGGACATTGGTAAATGTCCTAAGACACACACATGAATAAAATCAAAGGACATTGGAAAATTTCCTAAGGTACATATAGGAGACAATTAAGAACTATAAAATCAATCACATCAAGCTACGCTAAACAAAAATATAAAGCATGTAAAGACTAGAAAAATATAATCACATCTAACTAATCAAAGTAAGAGTGAAAGTATACAAGACATGTTATTAAAAGACTAAGTATATGCTAGGAAATACATAAATTCTAGATACTACTAAGATGTTGATATAGTAATATATATAATCTAATAAATAATGTACATCAATATGATAACTAGAGTGTGTGGTGTAGAAATGACATAACTTAGATGGTGTAGTATGGTAGAAGATGCCCCTAGGGGGAAGATATATCAATGTGCATCTCAAATGTATATGTAGGATGCCCCCTCAATGGGTATAGTAAAGCAATCAAGCATCTAGAAGTCATTTCACACACTCAAATAATATCAAGTGAAGCATGGTAATGTAGATAAATCAACAAATAATAGCATAGAACAACAAATGTAAGTCTAGCATAGTAGTAAAAATTTAAAGCATGGAGGATGCATACATTCAAGATGTTCTTTTTTGTTTTTGTTGCATATTTTAAAGTTATTGGATTTTAAATTTTTTTACTATTTTTTTATTTTGATAATATTTGATCTATGCACAATTAATCATAGGAAGACTATGTATAATCAATCATAGAGAAACTATGTATAGATAATGTTGAGAAGCGATGATACTAACTAATGAGTCTCATGGGAGACTCCCTATCATAGTGTCCTATATAAAAAAAAGGAATCATGTGTGATTATGAATCATGAGGGAATGGCTATGAATATGATTGAATATTCATATTCATTGTCAGTATCTTGGAAATCATAATAACTTGTATTGTTCCACTCATCATTATCATCTTGATTTTGAACCAATGGTTGGATCTTTTCCTTTGATAAATTATGTCTATGAATGATTTGCCTTAGTATTTTCAATAAATCTCAAACCTTGGTGATGAACATTATCAACTAATAGAATAGGAGTAGTGATGCCTTGAGCATGTTTGACCAACTCTTGACCTTGATAATCAAACTGTTGTAGATATTTTTGACCAAACCCATATTGCTTTAAAAATTGAGCCTCATTTTGGATGGGTATATTTTCATATTTTTCATGTTTTACATGTGATTTTGGTGCTCTTTCTTGCTTTTATTTTGCTTTGTGATCCTTTTTTGTTCTGAGTTATGCTTTAGTAACCACTTTTGTACTATTTTTTATTTTGACCCTTTGTGAATGTGTTCCTGTGTCACTATGGATTACTTGATTGATTTACCTTATACAGGGTCCTCATTTTAAATTATCTATTTTATATGTTTGTGCAATTCCAAATAAGAATATGTGTGATGTCCATGCATTCTATGATATGCACAATAATATATAGATCTTCTCATTAGATGTAGAAGAGGTAGTTTGATCAACTTAGATTTAATCAATTTACTTAGTACCTCACTTGAACTCTTATTTGATCTTTGAATGCTTTTTTAATCACTATTTGTAGAGTTACTATTTTATGATTTTTTGCTTTGATATGTAACATTATTTGCAACCAATTGACTAGGTGAAGGTGTATATACGTGATTGACACTAGGGTGCTTTTGAGGCTTTTGTATTATAATCTAATTTTCCAATGTTGTGATCTTTTCATGTAATATTTGATTTTGCTTTTGTAAATATGAAATTAACTTTCTCATACTAGTGATTTTATCCCTTAGAGTCTCACAAATGTGAACCCTAGTTGCTTCCAATTGAACATGTAAGCATATATGTTGAAGAGGTTTTGAAGAAGCTATAGGGTAAATGTATGCATTAGGGACAATAGTATAGGTTTTCTCACCTTTTTTAGGGGTTATATCATGGACTTTGTTATAGGAAAAGTAGTTATCACCCTCTTGGGGGAGAGGATGAGAAGGAAACTATTTCCTATGCATGAAATATGACATTGAAAAAAGAGTAGCCAAGGAGGCATATATATCTAGGTAAAAACCATGTATATGGAATAAAATGCATTTAAGTGGATTTATAAGTTGTATATAAATATTGTTATGTATAACATTCCACATGAGAGATAACAAACAAGGGATAGAGATTTTGAAATTGTGCATTGATGCATAAAGAACTTTGACATGTGTTATGATATATCTAATATGTGTAGCAAGATAAATTTGAAAATATTTCCATATGAAAGATAGAAAGCAAGGGATATATAATATGAAATTGTGAATGAATGTATAAATTTTTATGACATGAATCATAACATTTCTAACATGTTTATCATGATAAATTTGACAACTTTTCCATATGAGTGAGGGAGAGTATACAAAAGGACTATTGAGATTTTGTGCATTTTTAGCAATGAATTTTGTAATATCATCCCTTATTATAAAAATTAAGCATGAAATTCAAATAGTAAATCTTTCTATTAACATATAATAAACTTCATCATTCATGTACATGATAGGATTGATGATGGTTTCCTTATTTTGTGCAAGAAATATAAGAAAAATTTATAAATAAGTGAGATCCATTTTTGTAATATGATTATACATGTAAGGTGATACCTCAAGAAGCAATGGGATTTATTACATGCAACTAAGGATTTGATAATGAATTTTTTCAAAATACTATGAAATTTTAAATTTTAAATTGAATTTTTGATTTAAATATTTGAGTAAAAATTCAAAAAATTATTAGAACATGCTTGATTGAATAAGACCTAGTATGTGTAACTAGGTTTTTGAGAAAAAAATTGAAATAAATATCAAATTTTGAATTTTGAATGGATTTTCTAATTTTAATATGCTATTAAAAATTCAAAAAATTATTGGAGAAATACTGGGACCTAATATGGGCAACTAGGGTTTGAAAGAAAATTATTTTAAAATTTACTACTAAATTTTAAAATTTTAAATGAATTTCTAATTTAAATATTTAAGTAAAAATTTAGAAAATTATAGGAAAAATCAGTAAGAATTTTACCCTAGGGTTTTTAAGTATTTTTTACACAAATGAAGTAAGTCAAGTTCACCAAATGATTTAATAGTTTTAGGAATATTGGGGTTTTATTTCTAATTTAAATAAAAGATCTAGATTGATAAATCAATAAATAATATGTGGTAAATAAGCTACTGATTTATCAAATTTATTAGTAATTAGATCTTTTATAAAAATATTAATAAAAGGGAAAAAATAAGACTTAGCTTAAACTAAGTTAATTCGACTAAGACAAGATCTAATATTCACTATGTAAGCCTGGGACACTATCACAAACATGATTCTAACTTTCATTTTTTGATTGGATAAGAGCACCAAAAGTGGATACGAGTGGCACCGATGCTATAGTCTTTGTCTAGTGTTATTGTCTTGAGGATCTGAGCTTTTTGAGTTTTGTTTGATAGGTTTGTGTGACCCTATATTTGAAGTTTCAATAGCTGAAAGTCTATAGAGCTCTTTTTAGAGAAAATTTTATCTTTAAACCCTATCTTCATTGTACTTTGACCAATTTTGAATAAAAGGGGGGATTAATGTATGTAAGATTCATTGGACATGGATCCACACCCCTTATGTGGGCACACTACCTACATACCAATACTCTAAAGAGGGTTTAAGCCATATGTAGTTATCTCTTTAAAGGTGTTTGGTGTAATTGTGATATAATAATTCAAATAAATGCTAAACTAGGTATGCTTAAGATGACTAGGGACTGGTGTAAATATTTTAATAAGCTAGAAATAGTATTAAATCATTGTATGTAAAGAATAGGGAAATGTGCTTTAGTAGTCTTGCTTATATTCTTATTTGTTTTGTGATATTTTCTAACCCTTTCGAAATGACCTTTGAATGGGCTTTTATAGGGATCTATTGGTCATGGATTGAATTTACTTGTGTTAGGTTGATAAGGATAAGGATGGGAAATCAAAAGGAATTAACCATTATGATCTTGAATAATAGCACTGAAAGTAGATAGGAGTGGCATTGGTGTTATAATCCTAGTGTGGTGTTATTTTTTTGAGTAGATGGGACCTAGGAAATGGATTGGTCATAAAAAGAGGGTCCTGGCTCAGCTGGGATCAAGTCCAAAAGGCTATAGATGACTAGGAATTAGTGAAAACAAGCCTAAGAGGGTTATGAGAGAAAGAAAGAGGGATCTATATGTTGGGTGTAATTATCCATGCTCAAGTTACCATTTTCTACATTTTATATGACTACATTTCCCCCCCCCCCCTTTATCTAGTGATGCAACAAAGTGAAATACCAAGATAAAGAAAAAATAGAAAGTGTACCTAAACTTACCTGTAAGAGTGAAGCTCATAAAGCTTGTGTGATGTTGGGTGTGCATAGATATCATGATGTGAAGTGTGAATCTACAAAATAAAATAAAGAGTATATCAATTCTTACTAGATACATTATATCTAAAATAAGAATATACAAAGCTAGGTAAGAGAGAGGAAGAGAAAGGAGTAAATACACCTCATCGAGTACATGGACCAATACAAAATCTATTATGATGTTGAATGATGTTGAGTAATGTTGAGTAATATTGGATGATGATGTACCAAGATTAATATCATGAACAAAGTTAAGTGCTCAATTCCCCAGAAGTGGCTCAAGAATGCAAAGGCTGGCCCTTTGGCTCCATCATTGCCCACTAAGTGAAGCTAGGTGTTTATGCATATGTTAATCAATTTTTAGACTATGTGTCCAATCACTCTGAATAAGTGGCTTAATAATATAAATTCTAGCTAGACCTTTGGCTCCATCATTGCCTCATGAATTGAAGCTATGAATTGATATCAGTATGAAATGTATGTCATATGAGATAGCTCCTAAAGCGCATGAATGTATTGTGATCTGACAATTTTGGCATGGATAGTCAAATGTATGATAGAAACTAGGCCACTCTTGGCCACTCTAAAGATATATATTAGGCTTGTATGAAAACCACTCTGAAATTGAGAATCTAGATTATGTGGAAGCCACTCAAGAATGTGGAGGGCAGGTTTGTATGAAAGCCACTCTGAAACTAAGAATCTAGCTTATGTGGAAGCCACTCAAGAACTTGGGAATGTGGAGGGCAGGCTTGTAATAAATCTACTCCAAAATTATGACAACCACTTGCATATATAATAAGGCATGCAACTACTAAGAATGCATGGGTAATGCTAAACTTAGATAGAAAAGAAAATAAATGTGCCACACACACTGCCCCCAATCATTGATGTCTATAACATGGATTTTGATTTGGAAGTTATACCAACTACCATATCTAAAATTGGAAGTGAGAGCCATCATGCGACATATGATACCCCTTATATCTATATTTTTTTAGCAAAATATGTATTGAAACTACTGATTCTGAACTGGTCTAGCTGTGTAGATCTATAGCTAAACCTATTTTTATACCTAATTCTAAAATTCTAATTTTTATTCTATTTATACAAGAGCATTATAAATGGATAGTAACACCATTGATTTTGTATTCTAGTCTTGGTGTTGTTGTCTTGGGCCAAATCTGATGACTATTTTGGATTCTTCACTATCTTCCTGGTCTATTTTGACTGGTTTGAAACTAAAATTTTTGGTTGATAGGAGCTCTGATCTCTATGATAAAACCTATTTTCCCCCCTTTTATGAGGGTAAGAATGGACACCCTACAGTGACTGACCTCAAAATATATATCCCTATAAGTGTGTTATGCTACAAAATATGTGATATAGAAATGATAATTGACAAGATATCTTAAGATATATCATGGTTTGTATTGAGAGATTGTTAGATCAACAGGATTATGCCTAGATAGATATAATAATGTAAAATCATGTGTAATCTACTGAATTGGAAATTAATGTCTAGTTAGTTTTTAGTTATTAGTTGTTAGTTGTTAGTTGTTAGTTGTTAGTTGTTAGTTGTTAGTTGTTAGTTGTTAGTTGTTAGTTGTTAGTTGTTAGTTGTTAGTTGTTAGTTGTTAGTTGTTAGTTTTTAGTTGGAGGGATGGACCATGATGTCCATCATGGTATCCAATAAGCAATATAATACATGATTTGGATCATGGCATTCTGAACAATAAAAAACAAACAAGCAACAAGCACATAAGGCAAAAAATAATAAGCATACAAGGGTGGCCAAGGGGACAAGTAAACAAGGGACATGGGCACATGTCATTCAAACTAGAAAGAAATCATACAAGGCATGTTTAAATGCCACATACACATATATTTGAAATAATCAAGTTGACGTGAAATCCATAATCACATAGAAGAGTATAGGTAAGAGACATTGGCAAATGTCCAAAGGCACACACATGAATAGAATCAAAGGATATTGGAAAATGGCTTATGGGACAGATAAGAGACAAGTGGGAACTAAAAAATCAATCACATCAAGCTATACTAAGTAATAAGATAAATCATGTAAAGACTAGAAAAATATAATTGCATCTAACTAATCAAAGTAAGAGTGAAAGTAAGCAAGACATGTTAGTACAAAACTAGTTATATGCTAGGAAATACACAAGTGCTAGATACTAGTGAGATGTTGATATAGTAATCTAAATAAGCTAGTAAATAATGTACATCAATATAAAAACTAGAGTTTGTGGTGTAGAAATGACATAACCTACATGGTATAGTCATGTAGAAGATTCCCCCAGGGGGAAGATATATCACTGTGCATCTTGAATGTAGAATTAGGATGCCCCCTCAATGGGTAGAGTAAAGCAATCAAGGGTCTATAATTCATCGTACACACTCAAATAAGATCAAGTGAAGTGTGTTAATGTAGGTAAATTGACAAAAAATAACATAAAATAGTAAATGTAATTATAGCATAGTAGTAGAAATGTAAAGCATGGAGGATGCATATAATTAAGTTGTTTTTTTGTGTTTGTGACATATTTGAATGTTTTTGGATTTTTAAATTTTGTATTGTTTTTTATATTTTGATAATATTTGATCTATGTACAATAAATCATAGGAAGAATATGTACAATCAATCATAAGGAAAATATGTACAGGTAATGTTGAGAAGAGATGATACTAACAGATGAGTCTCATA